>JAJEKB010019673.1:0-63834 GCA_022393335.1 Macrotrachela quadricornifera
TTATTCGCTTATTTCACTATGCTTTTTTCCCTCAGTCTGGACACTAAGTTATTTATTTTTTGATTTGGAATATTTTACTGTATTGTGATGATAAACTAATTGAAACAATCTTATATTGTTATTTAACATGATCATTTATGTTAAATATATAATTGAGATTTTAATTAATCGAAAATCTTAAAATATATAATTGTAAAAATTAATTCCTGTCGATTTTGGTCGGAAATAAAAATGTCCCAAACAAATTCTGAGATTTTGAACTACTTTCTTGCTAAAAAAAAAATAAAATAGCAAACAGCAAAATTCCAACCAACATTTACTTAAGGTAAAGCAAAAGTTCTGGTCATGACAGTTAAAAAACCTCGTCGAGGAAGATAATCTTTTTAAAAATGAGAAAACAAATATACCATGTTGTAGAATTTTTCAAGACGCTTCGAATCGTATATAGTAGGTTTGATTTTTATGATATTTTTGAAGGAACTAGAATTAATTTATTGGTAGGCGACTACGTCGTCTCCATCCGTACTCATATCCAAACATCATAAGTTAATAAATGTTGGTCTTCGAGAATATGATTTTGTAGAGTTTTTGACAGGTTACAATCTCATATACATAGCATCTCCAGTCGTCTTGTGGATGTACATGTGGATAGATGCATGTATGGATGTGTAATTGTCTATCAGTAAATTGATTCTAGTTTCGTCAAAATATTATAAAAACTGAACTTACTATATACCATTCGATGAGTCTTAAAGAGTTCCACAAAACGGTATATTGGATTTTTCATTTCTATACAGATCATCGCATTCAATGAGGTCCTCTAAACATCATGACCAGAATTTGTGGTTCACTCTTAGTATTATTTCAAAAACTGAAATACAAGCAAAATGTTTTCATATAATGGTTTATCAATATTAAATAATTAACTTATTGAACAATCATAATTTCTTTTGCAACAAATAAAAACAAAACATTGTACGGCTCAGATACTGTAATTAAATACCTATTATAGTGAAAATTTAACGTATTTCTTTAATATCCTATACGCTAATCGAAAGTAAAATGTTCAAAATGATAATCTGATGTTTTTGTTTTCGACATCTTTACTTTCGATATTTTAGATTTCGACTAAACTTGAAATTACCAAAACTTTTCCACTGAAAATAAAAGAAATCTCGATATTCATTCTCACTACCTTCTTAAGTTGATTTGCATATACACGTCAGATTAGGTATTTAGCAAGTATGAGTCATATCCAAATCTGAATATTCGAACTCAATAATATCTTCATAAGATTAATAAAATACTCATTAATATATATAAATTATAATCCTTCCATATATTTATTAAAACAAAGAACTGTATTTACTTTCAATAATGATAAGAATAAAATAGTTAATAATAACAAACGATTCAGATATGATAGTATAGATTCATCTACTTGAATGACGATATTATAACAGTTTTTTCTACCTGATGTTGAGAAAGAGAATCATTGTTCTTCAAATAATCCATATGTAAATCGGAAATAATATCACTTGAATAATTAATAAATGTGATAATAAATTTTTGCAAAAAAGACCTACATAGAAAACTTCCTTATAATTAAATAAACTTTTGTATTACGAATTAGACGCCGATAAAGTATTCCTTCATCAATCGACAAATACAGTTTTGTAGATAATTAAAAGTTGAATCTTTCAATAAAATATGCTATTTTGAAATGACTTGAATATATTAGGATACTGAGGACATTATCTCTTACCTAAAAATCGTATGATCAAATATTTTAAAGCAAAAATTCTGACAGTATTTAATCTAATATATTCATTTTAATATCAAATAAAAAAAATAATCAACTGAAATTTTCCACCAAAAGATGACGCAAATTGACGTTAATTTATATTATAGAAAAACAAATAATAC
The DNA here is from genome assembly GCA_022393335.1 of Macrotrachela quadricornifera. Classification (NCBI taxonomy): domain Eukaryota; kingdom Metazoa; phylum Rotifera; class Eurotatoria; order Philodinida; family Philodinidae; genus Macrotrachela; species Macrotrachela quadricornifera. The sequence continues at coordinate 1,927 of JAJEKB010019673.1, forward strand.
TTCTATGTATAAATATACAGTTTAGACAAGTACATATAAAAGAAATTTATTCACTAACAGTACTGTTAATTTAAAACATTTTGATACATATCGATGGTGTCGACAATAAATAGATGTACTTGTATATAATTTATCTTGAATCGAATATATCTTTATTTTTTTCCTTTAACCATTTTCGACTATAAGTTAATCGGTCAGTCAGTAGAAACAACAAGTATACGATTATTTTCTTCTATTTCGATTAACAAGAACATTGCACTTATACAATGAAGCGAATCAAGAAAGCTTTACATTCCGTACAAAATCATACATCTTGTTTGGCTCCGAATGATGATATTGAGTAAGATGAATTAATTATTTTTTAATTAAAAATAATATTAATTATTTTTAGTATCGTTGAAAAACGAAATAAACACAAATATAAATTATCATCAAAATCAGAAGTTCAAAATGATTTTATATCTAATTCAACTATCAATGGTATGAATGATGAAGAATTTCGTCAACGTGGCAAAGAAATGATTGATTATATAGCTGATTATTTAACTAATATCAGGTTAGAAAATTTCAAAACAAGGACCGAAACGAACTGAATTTTTCTCGTCGGCATAAATAGTTTTAGAAAGCTGTATATTAGTATTCGAATGGCAGATAATTGCTTATTTTAACTATCCTTTAACTAGTGATTCGTTTGAGTGAAGTAAAAGTACTTTTTTGAATATGTAAGGTAACTTTTAAAAATTGATAACAGCTACCGATCCAAGATTGTCCGGTTCGAGTTCGGCCTCTAGTACGAAAGACAAAAACAAAATGTCCCCATAAAACTTAACTTCTATTTCACAAATGTCATCATATGCATTGAATGAGATTGATTTTTTAGAAATAAAAATTCTCTTATCATAGATTCTTATTTTTATATTTTATTAAAATAATAGTGAACGTCGCGTAACTCCAGCCGTTGAACCTGGTTATTTACGACCAATGTTACCACGAAATGCACCTGAAAAAGGAGAATCATGGGATGAAATAATGAACGATGTTGAAAGAACTATAATGCCTGGTATAACACATTGGCAACATCCACGTTTCCATGCTTATTTTCCAGCTGGAAATAGTTATCCATCAATTCTTGCTGATTTACTATCAGCAGGTCTTGGTATTGTTGGTTTTTCATGGGCATCAAGTCCAGCATGTACTGAATTAGAACCAATAATGCTTGATTGGCTTGGTCGTATGATGTCTTTACCAAAAGAATTTCTTCCATTTAAATCGAATAATAATAATGATGAAACTGAAGTATTCAATTTAGAATGCGCATGTGAAAAAAAATGTGGTGGTGGTGCTCTTCTTGTATGAAACTTTTTTTTTGTTGATTTTATTTAAAATTTTCTTTTTAAATTTAGGGTTCAGCAAGTGAATGTGTATTAGTAGCAATGTTAGCAGCACGAACAAAAAAAATTGAATAGCGAACGTTTAGAAAATCCATATGTGGAAGATGGACAAATTTTATCTAAACTTGTTTGTTATACATCAAAATTGGTATGTTTATATTTCAATATAGATATGAGTGAATTACAATTTTTGGTACGATTAAGATTTTAACTGTATGTCTCTAATACTTCTGCTTCCCTTTATTGATGTGAGCAAATTTCTTTATACATTGTACCCTTTTTAAAAAAAATTTTTTCAATCTTGATAAAGCGGGGGAGGGAAGAGTGTAATTCAGTTGATTTTGTATGGAATTTAATATTATCAAGATATAGAACTGATTTAAATTTTAATTCATCTTTGTTCTTTTTTTTCTGCTATTTATAATGTTTGAGAAATACTTATTTTTTTGTATAGAGTGACGAACATTTGATTCTAGTTAAGCCTTTGATAGAAGTGGTAGCGTGCAAACCATATGTAAAGAAAGAGAACTCTTTAAGTAACGAATTGATGAAAAAAAGATTCTGTAATACCAGTTAAATGTCTCGAACTTTATCACTACATAATCCACGTCTTATCATTGAATTTAACAGTCACTGAACTATAGATTATATATCTCGATTCAGATACAATAAGATGTTGGGAAAGTTTTACTGTCTAATGTAAACAGAATCTATTAAAATATACTACTGACAAATTATTTACGACTCTTTTCATATCAATCGTACCAAAAAGCTGCTATTCATACACATATATTCATATTATTAAGTGCTTTATATTATTAGGCTCATTCATGTGTAGAAAAAGCTGGTTTAATTGCTATGGTAAAAGTTCGACAATTACAAGTTGATGAACATTATTCATTACGTGGAAAAACACTTCATGATTATATAGAAATTGATAAACAAAAAGGATTAATACCATTTTTTGTTAGTTAAATTTCTTTAATTTTATACGAATTTTGTTTTTTTTCTTTATTTTGATTTATAAATTAAAATAGGTATGTGGTACATTAGGTACAACATCATGTTGTTCATTTGATAATTTTGAAGAAGTTGGAAAAATTTGTCAAGATGAAGACCTTTGGTTTCATGTTGATGGTGCTTATGCAGGTGCTGCATTAATTTGTGAAGAATTTCATTATTTAATAAAAGGATTTGAAGTAAATTAATTTCAAATTTTTATTCTTTATTTATCTTTTTATATTAGTATGTTGATTCATTTAATACAAATCCAAATAAATGGCTTTTAATGAATTTTGATTGTTCATGTTTTTGGTAGAATTTTTTATTTATTTACTAATTTTTATTTAATTTTTTTTTTATTTAATATTAGGGTTCGCGATAAATTTGTAGTTATTAATGCTATGTCTGTTGATCCACTTTATCTTCAACATAAACATGCTGAAAAAGCAACTGATTTAAGAGTAAATAATATCAATAGAAAAGAAATAATAGATTATATTTTTGTTTGTATTAATATTCTATTTAGCATTGGGGTATTGCATTAAGTCGTCGATTTCGATCACTTAAATTATGGTTTACTATTCGAAGTTATGGTGTTGAAGGTCTTCAACATTATATTCGAGAAGTATACATATATTAATTATTAATTAAATTGTATAATATAATTATATTTTTAGCATTGTCGTTTAGCAAAAATATTTTCTGAATTATTAAAAGAAGATAATCGTTTTGAAATAATCGGAGATGTTATACTTGGACTTGTTTGTTTTCGGTTAAAAGTATAAAATTATTTATTTATTTTCATATAAATAAAAAAATGAATTAATTTTTGTTTTAGGGAGAAAATTTATTAACTGAGAAATTATTGTTATGCTTAAATGACTCAGGTCAAATACATGTTATACCATCAAAAGTAAATGATATGTTTATAATTCGTTTTGCTGTTTGTGCGAAAGATGCCTCAGAATATGATATGCATATTGCATTTCAAATAATCCAAACATCTGCAGATGGAATTATACATGAATATAAAAATAATTTATCATCAACACCAATTGAATAAACTTTAATTTTAACAATATAAATTCTTTTTTTTTTCTGTAGGACTGTGACATTTCTATATTTTCTTTTTCTTTTCTTTTTTATATTAACATATTAATTTCTTTCTTATTAGTTTAATTTATAATTAATTCTATAGAAAAATTTCTATTCTTTTTTAAATAAAGAAAAAATAGTATTGAAATATTTATTTATATATTGATAGAAAATTGAAAATCTATATTAGAATATACAAGCTTTTTCAGTTCAGGAACTTTCATATGATAGGCCACAGAAAGATAAATAATTCATATATATGCCAGTCATCTATATTATACTTTACATTCAGGAACTTTATTCTTATGTAAATCAAATCAATTTTTGCTATAATATCAAAGTGCAATCAAGAAAGAAAAGGCGAGACTACCATACTCCAAAAGCACAGTGGAAGTCAAGAGGAAAATAAATGCCTTGAATCATGTGAAAAAAATTTTTACTAAATTATAGATTGCTGTTTTCCTTTCGTGGAAGTAGGAAAGCGAAAATTGATCGAAAATTTCGTAATAAAAAAACATTTTTTGTCTTAAAGCGAAACTCGAACTTGGGCCTGCATCTTCAGGCTGATGATGATGGTGAGGATGAGGGTGACGATTAGAATGAATAACAGATTATAGTCGTGTTCTGAAGACAAACAACATTGGTAGAGTAAGTAATCGAACCTGGTCAGAATATCACGTAATTAGTTTTCATTTAGCCATTACACTTTAAAGTTCCAACTGTTAGTGAAGACAAATCTTTTATGATTCTATTACAAAATCTTCGAGCAATTTTTCTGTCGGGCAATTTTCGTAGTTTCGATAGGGGCCTCTAGTATATATATATAGAATTTGTAAAATAGTAGATGACACAGGATAAAGGACACTATTTTTCCTATGATTGAAACACTTTTTTTATTTGAAGACATTGCTCAAAATTTTCTACAAAATTATATATGAATAGACTTAAAAATTGTTTTAAATATATTTAAAAAAGATGAAAAATTAAGATATAGAAGAAGCTGTAAAAAAATATCTGTCATAGATTTTGAGGATATTTCTGATAAGTAGACTTCAATCTTTTTTGTTTCGATTTATATTTTTATAAGAAATTCTGTCTTGAGAAAAAATCGGATCTATTTTTTACTTCATGACTAATATCAATGAAATTAAAAAAACCTCAGACGTGATATATTATTAAAAGTAATCTTAGTACTGCATAAATCATCTATTAATTCCCATTAGTTTAATTTCAATTGTATACAATAAGAGGTGATAGGCTTCAAACTAACAGAATTTGTACGCCAAATACAAATATTTAATATAAGAATTTGACTAAAATTTGCTTTTTTTACAATGTCACTTCCCTTTATATAAGAAAACTTTCATTCCTGACATAATTCAAACAGGCAAATTTTTTATACGAATAAGACGGTTACTGTAGTATTTGCGATCAAAAGTCGAATTTTAATCATTAGAAATATTCTCTAAAACATTTACGCTCATTGATAAATAGGTTATATTAATCAGTGAAAAATAATAATAAATTATAATTGAAGTATATTATTGCAACGAATTGTCCATGCAGTTTTCGCATAGTCGAAATTGGATCATTTAAAATTTTGTTTTAGTATATTCTATTTTTTTTCAATAATTCGAAGTAAGTGATAAAAATATAGGATACTGAATACAGCAATTCATTGTGCTTAATTAGACGGTCTTTGCCTTATAAATATATCTAAAATAGTTTTTAGGTTTAGTCATATATGGTTTTATAGAGAACTTCAAGTAGTCTTTTGATAATTTAAAAGAAAGCTTTAATCACAGAAATAGTAGAAAACAAATCTTAAAAGTACCAAGAGGATAATTCTTTATAGACCATCCGTCATTTAAAGTAATACATCATCCGATCGAGAAGACAATTCTTTATACTCTGGTATGCTCAAGAAATAGGAAAAATGTTAACAAAATCCGTAGTCCAATCAATGTTTCAGAAAACCTAGAGATTTTCTAGAATGACAAAATGAAAACTCAATTCAATGATAATTAAATAAAAGTGATGTTAGTTACTAATTATAATCAGTCTGCTATATAGATCTTTTATTAATCTCGATTTTTAAGATGCAAAATCAAGGCTAAATTTCGTTTTCTTTTAATCACCCAGACTTATAGAGAATTACATTCATTACATAATAATGCGCTTGAGTATATGATGACATAAGTCTCTGCCTTGCTAAGTACAATTTTTATTGCAGAAAGAAAGGAAAAAACTGATTCGTTCATGAAAATATAACAGAACGAGGAAATAATTATTATCATATACTCAAGTACATGAATATGTAATGAATTTAATTGTCTGTAAGCATTTGTTTTCTAAAATTTAAGATTAATAAAAGATCTATATATCAGAGTAATTATAATTAACAATTAATGCTACTTTTATTTAATTACTATTGGGAAAAAAAAGATGAATGAGGTATTTTCCAGAATATCACTTGAGAAATCAAGTGGTTTATACGAAAAATCTTCAAAACTTTATGAAAATGTTTTTTTATTGTAGAATTAAGTAGAAACATTAGCCTATTGAATAATAAAAAAAAACTTGAGAATATATTTTTTCTTTGTTGTGAAATTTGTTTTGACACGATAGATATTACAAAGTGTCTAAATAATTATTTTATATGCTCTCTCTCAATATATATATCAATTACTTTCTTTCTGATCTGTTTAATTTATGATTATTTCTAAATAAAATTTTTCGTTTTTTTTTTCTTTCTCTAGTAGAGAAAAAACACAAAGTGTTGAAATATTTATTTACATATCGATAGAAAAATTGAGAATATATAATAACAATCTAGCAGATGTTTTGCTTTTCAATGACAAATGAGAATAACGAAGTCTAAGGATTGACTGTGTCAACGCATTGAAGATTTGATGATGATAACACTAAATGACTGGATACTAATGGGATGTCAAAGTCATATATATATATATATATATATATATATATGTATAAATTTTTTCTCTTTATATAAAAAAACAACAACAAGAATAATTAACTATTATAGTTAAGCAAAAGTTTTTTTTTTTTTCTTTTGTTATTGACCTATACCACGAAAAACTAGTTTCGTGTGAACTTTTGGAGTTTCAACATCATTATGATCAAATATATCATTTTGATTATTTGACATATCATAACTAGGTCTCCATCCTGTATGTTTTGGACTTTGAATTACTGATGATGTTGTAATACCTCCACAATTTGTTTGACTTGTACATGAAAGTCTATATTGATTATGATAATTTGGTTGTTGAATTTGTAAATATTTTGAATTCATTGGTGTTGTTTTAGTTAAATGTTGATTTTTATTATTTATATGTCCTGGTAACATACTAACAGATGATGAACGATAACGTTTTTGATCTTGATATTCAACAAGTACACGACGAAATTGTTGTGGTGTTGATGTTCGACGTTGATTGGCAGCATTCATCATATCTGTTTGAAGCATTGTTGCTAAACTTGGTTTTGTACGAAAACTTATTGTTTTCATTAATACATGACGAAATTCAGTTCCAGATAAACAATAACTAAATATACTTGCATAATTAAAATACATTAAAACATTATATATTGTCCATTGTATACGTCGACAACGCATTATATCAATAGATGCTTTATGGGCAAATAAATCAATAATAAATGCAGTTACAGGTAAAGTTGTTGCAACAAATACAAATGATGAACATATCATTATTAAACATAATGAACGTAAACGATTTGTTGATTTGGAACGACTAACTATTTCACTTTTTTTACTCGAACCAGATACAAGAAATACACGATTAATAACAGTTAAATTACATAAAATAATAAATATAAATGGGATTATTGTTACAAGAAACATATCAATCCATGTATAAATATGTTCAAAAAAATGTACATAATGTGGATGTAAATAACATCGTTGATATTGGAATGGATTAACAGTGGATAATGTAGTATTAAAATCTTTTAAAAAACTTTTATCATTACCTTGTACAAATATTAATAAATGAATATTTGATAATGATAAAACTGTAAAAACAATGCTTGAATTAATTGATGCTTGACGTGTACGACACCATTTTGATGTATATATAGGAAATTTAACAGCAACATAACGATCTAAATTTAAACAACATCGAAACCAAGAAGAAAGATGAAGTGTATTACTAAGAAAAATAAAGAAATAAATCAATCATTTATATATATATATATATTATCTAATAAATAAATTAACTTACTAGAAGAAAAAAACATGTAATTTGCATAATAATGTACCTTGAATATGAATATGAAAATTAGATGATAAAAGTAAATCACGTAATAAACCCATATATAAAAGAACAGTATCAGCAATAGCCATAAATGTTAAATAACGATAAACACTATGTTGTCTCATTTGAATTAAAACAATAATTGATAAAAGATTTCCCAATGTTCCAATACCAAGTATAAATGGATAAGTATATAATTCAATTTGATGTGCAATATCTTCTCTTAGTGAACAATTCATTATTATTATTCACTAATAAACTTTCAACTATTGAAATATTAACGTATTGTAATCATTTCTATAAGAAATAAAGAAGAAAAAAAAAATGAAGAAAATAATATATCGAACAGAAAAGAAAATAACATATTGAACATGAATAAAAACCTTTATCAGGTAGTTTTCTCATTTCACAATGTCACGCAAACAAACTGATTAGTAAATAAAGAAATAAAAAATAGAGAAAAAAAAAAAAAACGAAGAATTTCTAGCTACTGAATGACGTATATATGTAATCAAAGTATTAAATTATATTACATAGTTCGCTAAAAGAAAAAATTAAATCTAATAACTAACAAAATTTTAATATCTATTCAAAAATTTTTATATTATTTATTAATTATTAATAATCAATAAGAAGAATACAACACGTACAATAAAGATCAATCAGTTATTATAAATTATATATAAAAAAACATTTCTAATGATACATTACAAAAAAAAAAAAAAGAAGATTTTTCATACCCTCTTGATATATAATAATAAATATTATCAATATACAAATTGCAAATTTTCTCAAGTAGAATCTTGTTGACTGAATAATAGAAAAGACATAATATGATCTGTAAAAAAAGAAGAAAAGAAAAAGAAAATGTTGAGTTTTCTCTTTTTTTGCTTTGTCAATATACGCTTTGATCTTGGAAATATTTGTAAAACAATAGATTTTTTTAAAGATTACATTCACTTGTTCTCTCTCTCTCTCTCTATCTTGTGACAAGAAAAAGTGAGAGAGAGAGAGAGAAAACTTAATCGGAAACTATTTGTTTTTCTTATGAATTTTTTTCAAAAGTAAAAGAAAAAAAAAGAATCGTATTTGCTCATTTTCTCGTTTATTTTGACAAATATTATCATTGATTAAAAAAATATCTTTTGGTAAAATCAAGGGTACACACATATTTAATACTCACTACATTCGTTTCTTTTTCTTTTTTTAATTCTCTATATGAGGATTACTAATCACTAAAGAAATTCCCTAATACACGTTCTGCATGTTAAAGAGAAAATAAAAGCAAAAATTGTCTGTTTACTATTGTATATAATGTGTGACATGCCATATGATTCCCTGGTGGACATAACATTTTGTATGTTATTGTTCACTATCATCACCATTATTCTCGTACTAGTCTACTGTAAAAAAAAAAGAGCTTATATTAACAATTATGTTTTCGTGGTCGTCATCAGTCTTTCTTTCTTTTTTTCCCTTTCTCTCTCTCTCTCTCTGCTCTTTCTCGTTTTCTCTTTCTTAAAAGAAACAATGTTGTTGTTTTGGTTTATGTATTATGTGTATAGAATATCATCCTTTTGTTACTGTCATCCAATGGCGCGCCCATCTTTCATCACCGTCCATCTTATAGTTGTTTCTACTAGCACGACACGGCACAATATATGCGTGTTGACATAACACTGAAATCAAGAAAGAAAGAGAAGAGAAAAAAAAAAGATTCAAGAAATTCAAGAGAAAATACACCCGGTATGCTAAAGACAGCAGCTGAGCAAGATCAAGATTCTCTAACGGAAGCTACTCATGTTCGGGGTCAGGCAAAAAACAATATCGTATTTTTAATGGGTATAGCAATCAATCTTTTTTTTCTTTCTTTTTTTTTTCTCTAGTGACATATAGAAGAAGAGCACGAGCGCACGATGATGTTCTCGAGATGATGCATACTTGCATGCATCAATCAGTTTCTATTCGTTGTCACAGTTGTTCGATCATCATTTTTCTTCTTTTCGCGTTTTGTTTTTATTTATTCGATTTTGGTTTTCTAAATCACTAACTCCTACACATCCTAAATATATCTATATTTAGAATATTGTGAGGGAGTAATTAGAAAAAAAAAATGTAAGAACATTTATATGAAAACATGCACTTCTTCTATATAAAATAACATTTCCTTTATTTAATAATATAAATTAACAATTATATACTCAAATTACCAGAAGAAAAAAAATAACATCTAGGTGCATATAAAATACTCGTATATTTTATCATTAGTTTGCTTTCTTTTTTGTTTTTATAATAAATTCTCTTTTGATTATATAAATTCATTAATATATACTCTTTTCAATATTAATAGGAACATAATTCTAAAGTGGAATGTCAATTCGAATTAACACCAAGTATTTCTTTCTCTTCAATGCATGTAAAAACAATCATTAATAAACAATACATACAATATAACTATCATTTCTTAGTGAAAAAAAGAAAGAAAGAAAGTCAGTACGAATTGATTGCATCATTCCAGATGGATGAAACTGAAGAAGAATGGTAATTTAATCTATACACTAGAAATGGAAGATCAATAACACTTTCTCAAATCGAGCTCATGGTCATATTGATCGTTATTATCATTATCAAGAAGAAAATACTTCTGTCGACATTAGACGAATGTAAATGAGGTGTATTGCCATACGTATACAATGCTATGTTAACCGATTTTCTATCTAACAGATATGTCAATATACATAGAACAGAGTCATAAAAGCATGTCTTTAAAGGGCACAAAAATGTCCATACGGACATAATAAGAATAGAAAGAATCATACAATTCTTTTAAAGATCTACCATAACTAACTGATTATTTTTCTATTAGACTATCATATTCGACATTTTTATGATAAAACTAATGTATTTCTTTGCATGATTGATCGAATAATAACTCTAATATAAAAACTTCTAAGGAAAGAAGGAAACTACAGAACAAACATCTATTATAGTAAACTAACAAAGAACAAAATTTAACAAACTTTTATATAACTATAGATCATTTATTTTGTTTTGCTTTACTTTTTTTTTTTTTCTTATTTATAAATAATTCTTCGAATAAAAACTTACTAGAGAAAAATATATTTATATATAATTAAATAAAACCTTGAATTATAAAATTTTTTTTTGTTGGTCGATGATTAATTGTCAATTTTACATCAATAAATTAATCTGTTTTTCTTCTTGAAAAATACATAAAGACTAGACTATTGATTAAAATACATCACCATACACAATAGTTAACATTCTCATAAAGCAAACAAAGAATATGAAAGTGGGAAGGAAATGGTATGTCGGCAATATAGCATTGTAGGAGTCTTTGTTTGTTTCTTTTAGCACAAGAGAAGTACATCAAAAAAATCTGTCACTCGACAAACAAATGACGACAAGTGGGTGTCAGCACTTCTTATTTTCTTTTTTTTTTCTACCTTATAATCTTCTATGAATAATTTATATATATAATCAATATTATAAAAGAAATATAATTCTTTAAGTTTATTTATTTATTTTTTTTTTCTATACAATATATACAATACGAAAAAAGAAAAATCTTGTTTTAAATTTTTTTTTTATGAATTATTTTAAAAATTTGTTTTCTTATCATTTCAATATATTTTCTTTCTGAATCTAATTGAAGATCATTAGCTAAACGTATAGCATTAGTAAATTGAGTTTTTGATAAACGTTGATTACCATTTATTAAATGTTTAAGTGCTAAACACATTAAATAACGTGGTCGTAATAATTTAAAATGTTTACTTATATCATTCATATGTGATATAATTAAACGTTCATGTATTTCATTTGGAATTTTTAATAAACGAGTTTCAATAAGCCATTTTGTACATTCATAGATTTCATAAAATGCTAATTTTAACATTCCATTATAAACACGAAATGTCCATTCTTTTAATGACATACCAAATTTAATTGCACGCATATAATGCTAGAAAAAAAAAACAAAACACTTTTTTTTAAAACTAAAATAAGATTTTTATAATATTAAATTAGAAATGGTCCATTTATTATTCAATGAGATTTTATCATCAAGAAGGATTGTTGTCAAAAATAGAGAAAAAAAAAGAATTTAACAAGTACGACAGATTGAATATTCATATTTTATATATTTTTTTTCTCAGTATAAAAAAGAAATATTTTATACCTGATTTGCTCGATCTAATTTAAGAATTTTTGTAAAACATTCAACTAAAGTTGCTTGAGCATAAAAAACAATAGTTAAAAATTTATGAATATCTCCTGGTGTTGACGTTTTTTTTTCTAAATGTTCAAGAACATAATCAATAGCAATAACAATTTCATTTAATAAATTTTCATCATATTCTATATTAAGTTCAATAAATGTTTCTAATGTTAATATAAATGACCATAAACGATTTTCATATTGTAATGGACGATTTGATTCATTATCAATTATATCAATAAGATCACGTATAACTTCTTCTCGTCGACCAATTAATGCTGCCTAAATAAAAGCATAATAATAATAAAAACAAAAAACGTTCTATTTTTTTTTAAATTTTTAACTTGTAAACTATATGTTGCAACTGACATAAGATTTTCATAAGCACCTATTTTATTTAATAAATCTTTTATTTTATATGAATGATTTAAAGCTCGATCAATCTTTCCTCGATATAAATTCCATGTCATTGATAACCAATTTGATTTAATAGCAATTATTTCATAACCAATATGAATTGGTTCAATATATTTATTAAGTGCTTGAATAAATAAATCACAATCTTCCATACGTTTAAGATCATGAGATAATTCAGCAAGTAATGTTAATGATTGACAATGTTCATATGATGTTAAAATAAATTGACATTGTATTAATGATAATGTAGAATTTAAAACACAAAAATATGCAAATAATAATTGTCCATAACGTCTTGCACATTGTCCAGCACGAAATAATAATTTACCTGTAAAATATTTTTGTATTAATTCTTCATCAGATAATTTTTTATTTATTGTTTGATATATAAGTGTACGTATAAGTGTATGACGTAATTGTTTACATTGAATTTTTAATTTTAATGAATCACGTGAACGAAAATCAATTAAATGAACATTTAATATTTTTAAACCATATATAATATATAAAAAAGCTTCATCATTTTTACGCATACGATAAACAGATTCTAAAATAAAGAATTTTATTAAGAAAACTAACCATTAATAGTTGTTAGCATCATTTTTATCAGATTAAAATATTATATATACCGGAGTGTTGTATATTATCAACAATTTAATAAAAAAAATCATGCGTTACGAGCGTATCTTAAATAGTGTCCTGCGAGAACAACTTTTTTTTGATTCCCATTTCCATTCCCATAATTCCCAAAGTTTTTAATACCGCTATTCGTCTATGAGAAATTATCATTAAAATATATGTGTAACATATTCTGGTGACATCACATTCTGCCAGAGTGTGTCGTGTTATTAAATAAATTATAAAAACACTTATCAGATAGACATGCTTATACGTGTATTGAAATAAGATAGACAATATTTAGGGAACATCCATTTTTAGTTTCGTTCCCATTCCCTACATGTAAATAGGCATTCCCATTCCCACGTTCCCATTCCCTAAATATAAATGGGAATAGGAATGGAAATTTAGGGAAAAACATCGTTCCCGCAGGACACTAATCTTAAGGCAAGATTCTATATATATTAATGAGCTCATAGGTTTATAATGGTGTTCGACTTGAATCGATTCATATGTAGCTGTATATATGAAAAATACCAATTCTACTTAACTTTCGAATCAATTTGTCTTTATCATTATATTCTTGTTGATGAAAATTTTGATAAAAATTTTTTATTAAAGAATTTCTTTCTGGTTGAATTGAATATAATTGTTCATTGCCATTATTTATATGTTCATTATTTGTTTGAATATGTATTTGTTGATTTGAAAAATAATTTAATATCATAGATTGTAAACGTTGATTTAATTGTTTTAATTTTCTTTCATGAAATGTATCTAATATAGACATACCTAATTTCATACTTTGTATAGGTCTTAAAAAAATTAATGAATCAGAATCACCACCACATGATTTACATAAATGATTTTTTGATTCAATAAATAAAGCCATTTTTGATGAATAATCATATTGAAATTGATCAATTATTGTTGCAAGTGTTGCTTCTTTTAATGTTGATTCTTTAAATGTAAACATACGACAATTTTCTATTTGTTTTGTTGTATTTTCTGGACAACAACATATAGGTGTTATACTTAAAATAAATGATGAATAGTTAGTAAAATGATTCGTTTGTTTTTTTTTTACTTCTTTTCTTGTAATAATCTAGCAATTGTAGGATTTTTTCGTGCTTCAAAATCTAACCAAGCACATTCAAATATTTGTGCACGATATAATTGAGAAAATGCACTGTTAATCTTTGAATATAAAAGAAATTTTTTATATAGTATTAAATATATCTAAGGATTGTACAAGAATATTTCAAATCAATTTATGGCTTTTAAGAGAATTAAAAACGGTATATCAGTTTCCTTGACAGGCATTAAGAAGCTGGTAAATCAATTGATCTCAATAGAAAATTTGTGATGTACTGCCGGTTTTACATATTTGTCTTATATTTGATTTTTACATATTACTATGAAGAATTTACATGAGAAAACAACGATATTTTTTAAAATATATCACTGAACTTACAAAGTAATTCTCCGAGAACAAATTATTGCTTTTAAATCTTGGATCCTAGCTTACTATATCTCATCATGAAAGTATCCGAACAATTTCTTCAACTTTGAGACCATATTTTTATCACTAATCAAAACGTGAAAATATTTTGAACTACTGTAACGGAGTTATGACTTTTCACTGAATGTTTGATCTTAGGCAAAGCATTCACAAATTGAAAGATACCATGTGAAGGTTTCTCATGATCATTGAGATGCTTTAAAAGTTTTATCTGAAATAAATACTCTATTCTTAAGGTATTGAATATTTAAAAAAACAGTGGATCTTCGACTCTGATTAGTGATATTGAAATCTATTTGTGAGTAGAATCTGAATTCAATTTGCAGGATATGGATATTATTTTTGTTTTACTTTCAATAAATCTTCATTTAATCCAACTATTTGATTTTTAGTATTATTTTTTAATTGATTTTGATGTACATTTAATATTTCATTTGTATGAATATCATAATTTGTCATTGCATGAACAATAATTCTACATAATAAAAATAATAAATTTTCTTTTTTGTTTTTTATTTTGAAAAAAAAAAACCTTTTGGAAATATTTTTTGTAAATAATGAACTTATTTTTGCTATACGTTTTTCAATATCTCGTAATTTATCTATTTTAACATGAGCATTTATATTTTCAATAACAGTTGTATATGTCCAAAATTTATTTCTATCTGGATCACATATACGACATATTTGTGGTTCAACATATTCAAATAAAATTTTTATATTTCCTGTTATTGTTTCATGTTGTACAACACGTTTCCATAAATATTTTTGTATACCTTCAATATATCCATCATTTAAATCATCATCTTGATTAATTGTTTCAATTCTTATTATTTGATTTGATAATAAATCTGATAATAATTGAATAACATTTTGTGGATGACCTCTGTTTTTTTTTTGAAATAAAATAGAAAAAAAAAAGATTTTTTTTTTCCTTTTATTTATTTATACAAACTTATCAGATTTTCTTGTAATTAATATTTCAAGATCTTTTGGTATACGTTGTACAAACATAGCTTGACATGCAAGTGTAGATAAATAACGATTATCAAGACCTAAAATTAATTGAAATTATTTTATTTTTCTTCTTTATTTTATATAAAATTAAACCCATAAGTTGAATATGTTTTGTTGTTGTTGAATCACGAAGCGTAATCATACGTGTATGAAGTTCATCATCATTTAATGTTGGATCTCTCATTGCTATTATAATAAGAGAAGTTGGAGATGAACCTATTTAAGAAGTTTGTTTTTTTAAAATTTATTACAAAAAAAAAAAAATTCAAACCAAGAAGATGAAGATATTGCCAAGATTCTTTATCAATATATTGAGCATCATCAATAATAAAAACTGTTGGTTGTGGTTGATAATTAAATATTTCATATGTTGGATTAGTTGCATTTATAATAAGTTCAAAAATAATTTCTTCAAGTATTTTACGTTTTAATATTCCTGTTAATTTATCAACATCAACATTAAGTTTATCAAAATAAGGTCTTAATAAATATAAATATTTTTCATGATCTAAAAATACAATTATTTCAATTTTATATCAAAACAAAAAAACCAAATCTAACTTGGTAAAAGTGATTTTAATACTTTTAAAAGTGCATCAGATTCTTGTAATTCCGTATATAATAATTTTTTAAATAATTGTTTAAGTGCATAACCAAATAATTGTACATGTTCAAAACTTGCATTATATGTAACTCGACGTATATTTTGTGTATCATACATTAATTCTTCATTAACATGTGCAAGTAAACGTGAACGACCAACACCTGTTGAACCAGTTAGTAATATACAATAAATTGTTGTACAACAATGTTTAATAACTTGTTCAAGATATTCTAAAATTATATTCCATTCATCTTCACGATTTATCATTGGAAATATAAATACACTCATATTATTTTCATCTTTAATTATTTAAATAAAATAAAAAAATTTTTTTTTTAGAATAAAAAGAAAATAAAAGATGAAAATATACCATCATCTTGTCCTTTATATCGACGCATACTTGTTGAAACAGTAAGACCTTTTAATGGTACTGTTGGAAGAAGTTCAAAATAACGTTCTTCAAGATGAGCTTTATGATATGTTTCATCATCACATGAAACTATACCAGGATAAGTAACCATTAAACGAGCAGCCTATATAAATGAATATTCAAGAATAAAAGTGTGAAATCCTCAGTTCTAAGAGAAGTATTGGAAATATTATACACTATTGGAATCTTCAATCTAAAAATGCTTAGATGTAATATTATTTCATTGACTATAATGATTTAGTAGTATCAAGATTAATAAAAAGATTTCACTGATGCAACTATGAATTTAGATCTTTGATAAAAGAAATTAGTCAGAATATACTGATAGATAAATCAGTAATGTTAGAATCCTAGAGTATCTTAATTAGAAACGGTCGGAGAAAAAATTGAATTACAAAATAATAATTTTAGTTTCTTTAAAGCATCGAATGAATGAACATGGTTAGCAAGGTTTTTTTTGATTCAAATACAAAAGAAAAAAATAAACTTTAACTATTTCAAAACCAATAAAGAAATACATGCTTTAAAACTTCCTTACATTTTGTAGTAAAATATATAGTATCTATCATAAATCAAGAATATTTAGATGAGAAAAATTTTACAATAATAAAGTAAAGTAGATTATTAACTAACCATATTCACTTTTCTGCCAATAACAGTATATTCACATCGAAGTGGATGTCCAAGTACACCCTAAAATAGTATATTATTATAATCATGTATTTTCTTTTTTAATACTTACACAAAATGTTTGTCCAGTAGAAACTCCAGTACTAACTCTTGCAACAAAATTTAATTTTTCTAAATAATATAATTATTTTTTTTTAATATGTATTATTTTTATTGAGTTAATTTCTTACCCAATCTTTGAGTGATAAGAAATGCAAATTTTAATGCTCGTTCAGCATCTAAAAATTCGAAATATTTTTTTTCTGAATTAATTTTATTTTTTAAATTCAATCAAACCATCTGGATGTTTATATCCAGGCATTCCAAAAGCACATAAAAGACTAAGACCTTTATCAAACATAAAAACTTTTGTTAATAAACCATTTGTTATTGATATTTGTTCAGCACAACAATCAACAATTGTTTGTAATTGTAATGGTAATTGTTTTATTGTATAATCAGTTAAAATAATATTAATAAAACAAATATTTATAAGACGAAGTTCAGATAATTGATCAAGAGATTCTTGATTACGTACAGGTTTTATAATAAATGTACTTAAATCAAATGTATCATATTCTTTAAATTTTAAAAATGCACTTGGACGAAGTTTTATTGCTTGTTCTTCTGTTAAATCAATTTTTTTATTCTAGATTATTAAATTTAATTTAATAGATAAATTATTTTATTTTATTTTTTTACTAATCGTCCTTGTTTTTTACTTGTAGTTGGTGAAACTAATAAAAGATCTTTTATATCTGTATCAACTGTTTCTAATAATGGAGTTTTTGGTGTTGACCATTGATTAATAAAATTTTTTATAGGACTATATTGATTTAATATTTTAGATTTTTTTAATATTTCATTACTATTATTTGGTTCAATTGAATCTGTAGATATAATTGAATGATTATCAATTGAATCATTATCTGTTGATATATCATTTCGACGAGAATAAAGTCGAATATCTTTAAAATATAATTACAGTAGTAGGTAAAAATTCTAACTCGAACAAATCTTAATTATTATAGATGTTAGAGATCTGAAAATTCGTATGCACATGTTCTATCAAGAGTGTAGGCCTATCTCGATTTCTTTGATGCAAAGCGAATTAGGATAGTTAACATTTATCTAACATGAAAAAAACTGTCTACTAAATTAACTCATAAAGATTTTCTATGATCTTTCTTTATCCAAAAGATGAGTTTATTTTTTTGAATATTGCTATTTCTACATACCTTTGTATCTTCAAAGTTATCAATGCGATGAACATAGATATGCCATTTTTCAAGAGTAGTACACAGATTGCTTATGAAACTTATACACACTAATATCTAACTGCAAGAAAATCTTTACTAAGATTTTGAGCTTTATCCATTGAATCATTACCGCATCGTCATCTCAATCGAACACTAGATAATATCTCACGCATATATTTTTCAAACTTCCATAATCTATAATGATCTGTTAAAAATGATTTATTTTTAAATTCTTACAATGTGAAAGTATTTTTCGTATAGGATGAGCTTCACGATTTTTATTCGGTGATGTAAGACGTTTACTAATTGCTGTTGTAAGTGTATTTGATGGTCCTTGACCAAGTATTTCAGTTTGATTATTAGAACTACGTGATGGAATTTCAATATCTTCATCATCATGTTCAGCTGTAAATTTTTCATGAATATATTCCTATAAAAATATTCTTCTTAATTAATAAAATTCAAAAAGCTAAATTATTTTAAATTACGAGTATTTCGTCTATTTCGCTATACTATATATTAGAGACAGTAGGCGTGATATTCTACGAGAAGTTTCATTCTTTTAACCTAATCTTGAGATATTGCTTTGAAATAAACAATTGGATTCCATAGTTATTACTGAATTCTATCAGATATTTTGACCTTAAAAAAATTAAAGAGATCTCTAGATTGTGGCCGAATTTCATATAGTACTATTTTTTAAGCAATATGTGTATCGACTTTACAGTCCACTTTTAAATGACTAGGATCGAGTTAGGTCTAGTCAAGATTGCTTATCTTGGACTGAATTTTGAGACTCTTGATGTTAATGATACGTTCAAGATAGCTTAGATGACCAACACTTCTAACAATGGAATAGGGATTATAACCGTGGAGTCTAATTTGATACCTATTGTTTACTTCGAAAGGATACCTCATGATTGAGTTAAAAGAATGAAACTTTTCATAGAATATCACGACTACTACCTCTAATATATAGTATAGTGAAATGGATTCAATGTCGTTTCCTTGAACAAAATACAGATAATTCCGAGAACTGTATAATATTTTAGAATAAAATTTGTATCTTACTGAATTTGAATCAAGTAGTAACCATGTAGCCATATCTACAATAATATCTTGAGATTTACATTGACCTAAATCAATAAAAGATTTCCTTTGATTGTTCATTTTTGTTGCTATATAATTCATTTAATAAATAAACTTACGTTCAGCATTTCTAACACTAACAACAGCACTACCATAACAAACATAATAATTAACAAGATTATTTTTACAATGTTCAATAATTTCTTCAGTTAATCCTGATTTATTAATATAATTTAGTGATTGAGTTTGTTTTGAATTTGTTTTTTTTATAAATTCAGAATAAATATTCAGATTTTTTATTCCTCTATATTCATCAAGAACTTTTGAACAAGTCGGTGTTGTACCCTAAAGATAAATATCATTTAGAAAAAAAAAATTCTTTTCGAATAAAAAACAAAAGACGAACACGAAGAAATATTATTGAATAAGAACCCATTGCAATAGCACTTTTTATATTTAAAACTGTTCCAATTGGTGTCATATAATCACAAAAAGATTTTTTCATATATAAAGCACATGAAAGAACTCGTTTTGCTTGTTCACGTTTATGTTCAATAGAATTATTTTCAAATGGCCATAAACCTAATTAAAAAAGAAAAATTTCATTTTAATGCATAATTATTTTTTTTACCAAGTACAGCATCACCAGCAAATTTATAAACATCTCCTTTTTCTTTTAATATAGCTTCAACAATTGGTGACATATAACTATTAAGTGCATTAGCTAATTGATTAACTCCTCGTTGAACATCACTACTATATTTTTGACACATTTCTGTAAAACCTGATACATCAGCAAATAAAATAATTCCATTAAATGTTTCAACATATGGCATTTTTCGATCACGTTTTCTCTGTAAAACAACATCAGGTAATTGATAAATAAATGAACACGATTGATTTGATAGATGACATATAGATTGACCATCTATAGATATACTACTTTCATTATTACGTTTAGGCATTTTGTTATTTTCTTTTTATTTATAATAAACAAATCAATAATAAATAATATAGATTTTAATTAACGCGCTTTAAAAAAGAAAGATAGTATTCTGTTTGTGTCCCTAGTTTTTCGTAATCAATTTAAGGAGTTAGTTTAGCATTGATGTAATTGTTAGATATACTATAGTCATACCAACATTACTATTTTTGCTATTATTTATAATTCTAGTAAATCTTGTACATTTATTCTACAAGATGTTATTTTCTATAGTCAATTTTACATATAAATTAAATAGGTACATATCTTACATTAACTATATGAATGGTTTTAATAGACGTTTGTTGTTGTAAAATTACTTTGAACACAACATGAGTACGAAACTTGAACTATATTTTTAGAAATTGAATTTATAATATTGTCTTTTCTTTTTCACAATTCAAAATTATAATCTTTTTAAAAATGAACAAATGAAATTAATAATAAGCATTTATTTAAATAGAAAATATCTTTTAACAATCTTATTTCGATTATTTTGTTTTGTTAACAATCAACGTAATTATTTACAAAGAAAATTAATAGCAAAACAAAAGAAGAAAAAAAACAAACTAATTTTCATTTTTTATCCCATATATATAAGTCTTTTTCTTTATATATTTAATGAAATATTGGATCATTTGGATCTGTATAAACATAAGAAAATAAATCATATTCATAATCAACTAATTGATTAAGAAAACCCAAATTTGGACAAACAATTGGTCTACGATGTCTTAAAAATTTATATGCTTCATATAATGTTGCATGATATGTTTTCATTAAATAAGCAAGAATTATTGTTGTTGATCTTGATATACCTAAATTACAATGAACAAGTATACGATTTGATGAATTTTGAAAAGCCATATCCATAAAATGTATTGTTTCATCAAAACGATCTTTTAATAAAACATCTTCTTTATCTTCTAATTCTAAATGTAAATATTTAATTTTATCAGAAAATACACATTGATGTTCAACTGATATATTTATAATATGTGTTAATTTAAGATCACGTACAACTTTCCAATTTGTTGCTTGATGACCAGTACCTAATAAAAAAATCAAATATTTTTTTATCTTTTTTATTTTGTTTCTTCTTACCAAGATAAAGTTGATTATCAAGAACAACAGATGGATAAATTGTAAGAAATTTTTCTCGATCAACTGTTGAACGTATATCTGTTTGTGTACAAACAAATGGAAATAATGTACGAAATGCTTCAAAACCACCAGCTAATGATACACATGATCTTGAACCCGGTGGCGAAAACCGATTACTAACACGACGCATTTCTGTTGTTGTATTAAAAAAAATTCCTTTTTCATCATATAATACTATTTCACTAAATCGTTCAACAACAGATATATAAACTGTACCATTCAATGCATCTTCCCAATGTATAGCTAAAATAAATATAATTTTATTTATTTATAATTATACTTGTCTATATTTAGATATATTACCTTAAGGTTAAAAAATTTATTTTAAGAATAAAAAAATGACGTTATATTACAATCTATTTTTATTTTTATTTTTTTGTACTTTTATGTTAAATGGCAAACAAAATATTCATTCGTTACTTAGTAAAAGAATGATTGGTTTTAAAACTTAACTATTTCAAGTTCATTTTTCACGAAATTTTTAATCGATTTTAATGAAATATATACAAATATCATATTAAAATATCGAGTCAATTTCTTATGTAAACATTCAAAATTGTTATTTTTATTTTTTTTACTAAAATGAAAAAAAAAAAAAGAATTTATCCGATTAAACTACTTAGAAAAAACACAATATTAATAATTTTTATAAAGACAGAACGAACTAAAGAAGAATATATGAATGTAAATACTTTTTACAAAATTGAATACATTGCATTTCAGGTGCACTTGTACGCAGACGCAGACAAAAAGGATTTAAAAAACGGTACAAAACTATTCTATTATTTTTTAAAAAATCAAAAGAAAAAATTGATGAAATTTTTTCTTTTTGAAAAAATAAAAAAGAACGTCATGATTAATATGTTTCTATTATACAGAAACATTGGGTAATATTTTTTATTAAATGACCTATATTATGTCAGATTCAAATATGAGAACATTTACCTGTATTAATATGACTTTCATTAAATTTTTCTCTTGTTCGACAATCAATAATATATAAATAATGTGTAAGCATAAATAAATACTGATTTTCTAATCCATAACCCATCATATTAAATAATTTTGATGGTGTAACATAACCTGATTGACATACTGATGTTGGTAATGTACATTTAGGTTTTGTTGGTGATGTTTGTTGATTATTATGACCGATATATTTATCACTTGCCGTATTATTCATTATTAATGATTGTTGTTTAAATCCATTTGATAAAGACATAGTTGATTGAATATCAGCATTTGATCGTCTTCTTGTTGCTAATCCATCATTTGTTGATGTATGACGAGATCCTTGTGTTTGACTCATTGATAATGTAGATGATGATTGAAGATATTTTGATGAAACTATTGGTTTTCTTGGTGAATCTAATGATCGTCTTTGATTAGTTGAATTATTTTTATTAGTTGTTTCATATTGTGTTGGAAGATGAGACGTAATTGTATAAGATTTTTGTGTACTACTTGATAATGATGATGCATTACGTTCGATTGCTCGAGTTACAGGCATATTTTTAGTAGTTAATAATGAAAATAAAATGCAAGGTACAATTGACGGATTTTCACTTGTTAGATCACTTTACAAAAGAAAAGAAAAATTGTAAATGAATGATTGACTGAATGAAAACAAGAGTATAAAAGTGAGAATAAGACAGAGAAAGAAGTATGAAGGTGAAAAAAAGAAAAAAAGTAAAAAAGAAAAAGAAAAGAAATTTATATTAAAAAGAATACTATTTGTATTCAAGATTGTTTCAAAATCACATGCTGACACTAAAATAATAAATGAGAATAGGATTTCTCTTTTTGTTTTTTGCCTTATATATCTAAATTGTTAACATCTTGAAAAATATTAAAAAAAAAACTAAAGCAAAATGAATTAATCGATCTGTCTTGATCTTCTATTAGTCAATTATAAATAACCTTCAATTCACAATTTTCTTTTTATCAAAGGACAAAAAATGGAAATTTTTTTTTTTTCATTTTAATAATAACCTTCAGTTTGTGAAGGCAATCAAACATACTATTGAATTAGTAACTAAAACAAATCAAATATACAAACGAAATTAATTTAAATTATATCTATATATTTAAAAGAAAATGTTCTTTATTCCTATTCATATATCAATCGTAGAAGTACGCAATAATCATGACATGTTTAAGACAGGAAAAAACAACATCTAATGTGACATTGAATATTTTTCATACATTTTTTTTCGTTGTTTTATAAAGCATTATGAATTAAACGAAAGAAAAGTACCTGTGATGTCATTTTATTTTTTCTATAAAATTTACTTTTGTCAACGAAAGAATATAAACAAAAGAACTTTATGTCTTTAAACAACACATCAAATTGACTCTATATAAATTACTATAAAAAAAAAAAAGAAAAATAAATATATCTATATTTAAAATATTTATTTTATTTATTCATACAAAAAAAAAAATCTAAAGATCAATAATTATTTTTACTTCTCCATTTTTACCTTGATCGATTTTTAAAATATACTCATCTTACTACAATTTTGTACGATTTATAAATATCATTTTCTTCTTTCTTACTATATACTTTTGATTGTGAAACAGAATACCTAAAAATGAAATCTTAGAAGAATCATATTTCGTCGTTGGGTGTATATGTATATAGCAACTGTTAATTTACATTCGATTATAGATGATCTTTTTAAAAAAAACAAATACTATGAATTATATTATTATTAATATCAAGTTGGTATTTAATTCTTAGTAAAGATGATTGATTTTAGCATAGTTATTGATTTAAAAGAGACGCAGTACTTTATTTATATTTGTTCGGTTTTCTTTTCTAATATAAAAGTTTATAAAGACTATTTAAAGACTATCACTTCTAACTCTAGCATTTTTCTAATTTCGAAAATTAATATACAACGTTTTTCCATATATTCCATTAAATTTCTATCGTTAGTATGAACATTAAATCATTATTATCTTCTACTATTGCTTTATCAATGTTCTTTCAATATTCTTTTTATAGAAAGGATGTAACGATGTAAGCAAAATCTTTTTTCGAGAAATGTACTAATTAGTTGATCTACTCAAAAAAATGTCAAATAAATGATTGTAGAAAAATGATATGAAATATTAATAGTTTAAAGTCTGTAATAATGATAGAGATTCAATTAAATATAGGAAAAACGTGACATATCAGTTTTTGATATTAAAAAAACGCTACACTTTTATGTTGGAACGAGTGGCGATAACCTTTAGAGGGTATTTATGAATTTTATATTAGACAAAAAAGACTTTTTGCACTTCTATTCCAAGTAAAAAAATATTAGATTAAGGTTGTTTAATAATGGCGTTATGCGAATTTCTTGAGTGTACATCACTTTTATGACATCCCGTAGTGTTATTAGAATTCGTACAAGTTTATAATATTAATCATACTTGTTTTGCAAGATTTTATTTTTTAATCAATTTTAATATATTTAACAGCAGGTTGACGGTTTGTAATAGTTTAATTTCATTGCTATACCGACGATATGTTTACATGTAAATCTTTTGAAAAATACTGAACAATTACATAAACACTCAAACCAATATAATTTATTTATTGATAATGTAGTAGATCAAGCATTTAATGCTTGTTTTTTCTATTGATCAAAAGTATATCATTTCATTTTTTTCAGTACATCAATATCAATCCTGGTAATGCTAATTTTATCTTTAGTAGATAAATATTACTCATTTAAATTATAGAATTTGGTCAAAAGTAATGATTTGATGTACTAATACCAGTTTTTCCACAAATCCAATGATATTATTTGCTTATCATTGTATTTCTTTAATCTTCATATCACCATCTGGGATCCGTATTGAGTCCAGAGACTCACATTTTTATATTGTGTCCACATAGTATTAGGTCGAACTTCATCTTATTACATACACCTTAGAAAAGATTAGTAGAATACATTAATTAAATCAATTGAACCAATATAGTCGTTGTTGATATAATATAGCATTTTCAAATACATATAAGCACTTCTTCATCATTTGTGATCCATGAGAATTCTGATCAGTTTCATTTTAATGTTCGCCATCCATAACATTTAGTCGAACTTTGGGTTTATAAATATATCTTAGAAAAAGTTAGCAGAGTAAACCCATAATATTGATAAATTTCACTATTATCTGATAATATTTTAATAGATTATTTCCGTTTTATTAGTTTAGGACCTGCATCGATTCCAGGTGGAAATCAGACTGCTTTTCTATAGATGATAATATTAGGATTAAACTTTTTCAATGAATTTCAAATCCTAATACTTTAAATTTTGATAATAGCAGATGTTCTCACAATATATTTTCATTTTTTATAACTTTAGTTATTGGTTCCAATGCATTATTTATGCTTATTGTGAAATGTCGAATATTTTCAAACCATACATTGTATGATTCCAGATGAAACAATATCGTCCGTATAGGAGCTTGCTGTGTCATATTACTATGCTCAAGACTATGAGCAAATTTGGTCCGTCAACGACTGTATTTGATGAAATTACGGTGAAAATATGGGCAGCTGTATTTAATAGACGTCGATCGTTATCCATTCAATCAAAAAAGTATCTATGATCTTTGACTGTCGGTGTTAAATATAATTGAACCATATTATAACAAATATATTGTACTTTGTTTTGAAAGTTTCAACCGTTTATATCATATTATAATGTATTGCAACAAGTACTATGCATTTAATAAGTAAATGAATTTTTACATACCCAACTTTGAAGGAATCATTGAAATTTTTATTTTAACATTAAATAAATATAAGGGGTACTTATCAAACATTAAATTTTATATTGGTTGTTTAAATTTATTTCTTGAGAACTTGTATATAGCATCAAATAATTAATGTTTTTTTTTTGTTTATTTAGTTTTATTCTCAAAAATTCATACCAAAAGATGTATGAACAAAAAAAAACGACAATCACACTTGTGATATATAAAAAAGAAAGAAAATCATTGGGTAATCTAATTATACACAATACATGTACGTTATTTGTTTTCTTTGGTATTTTTTTACAATACGTTTTAGAAGATATAAAGTTTTGTAGGCGTGCAATGTGCAATCACAAGAATATTGCATATTTATTACGAGGAAAAATTTTTAGACAAAAATAGAATTTATTGACTGCGTTAGTATTAGCTACCCATTAAGTACACACAAATAAAAAAGATAAAGAAAAATGAATAGATTAATATTCAAAATAGGCACTTGAATTATGGTTTTTTTTCTTCTTTATTTTGATAAGATTTATAACGACCAAGTGATTTAAGATTTTCAACAAACGTTCTTCGTGCTATTTCAGGTCGACGATCTTCTCCAAGTACCATTGCCGCTACCTATTTTATTAATATTATATTATTAATATAATAAACAATCATTTACTTACAGCATTTGAATTAACAAAAATACTACCTTGTTCATAAAGTTCCTTTTTTCTAGCTTCAATTTCTTTTTCATTTACACCACGACATGCATTTTCAATTAATACAGTTCGATAATTATTTTCTATTGCATGCATGGCTGTAGCAGCTAAATAATAATTTAAATAAAAAAATACAAATAAATTTATTTTTTAATAATATATTCATACCAACACAAAAATCTGTTGCTAAACCAGCAACATAAACATCTGTTATAGAACGTTCTTTTAATTGACCATCAAGAATTGTTCTACCTAATTTCATATTATCAAAAAATGCTGAATATGAATCTATTTCAGGATTTGCTCCTTTATAAACATGTATAGCATTATCAACACGAATTAAATCTTCATGTAAATCAGCACCAGGAGTTCTTTGTACACAATGAGCTGGCCAAAGAACTTGTTCAATAGTATTAGTTGGATTCGAAGTATCAACAAATAAAACTGTATCAAGTATTTGTGCTGTTTCTCCACTAACCTATATGAAAATATCAATAGTTTCTATTTTAAATATCGAAATTTTAATTTTTTTCATACAGGACTTGAGGGTGCTGTTTTTCTTAAATTACGATTTTCATGAAATGATATATGATTTAATGGATGCCAATCATATGTATATGCATGAGCATCAAAATTAACAGAACGAATCATTTCATTAATTACAGGAACAACTTCTTCACCTAAATGAATTATATTTAATAGAATAAAAATAATTCTATTGATTTATTATTTACCTCTATGACCAGCAGGACATGCATAAAGTGCTAGTGTTCCTGATATAAAATCATTTTGAACATCAACTACAATTAATGCATTAACAGGTTTTACAGCCTTGAAAAATAAAATTATTATAATTAAATAAATAAATAGTTAGATAATGTATATTTATTTACACATTTTATTGTTTTCTTCCATGCTTGTAAAAATTCATCGAAATCAATTTTTTTATCCTATTGAAAATAAAAAAAGAAAAGCGAATTAAATTAATAAAAATATAAAATTAATTTACTTGATTAAAATCAGTTTCATAAAAATATTCTTCAACTACTTCATTTAATATGGAATAAGGTCGTTTTTTATTTGAAAAAAGTGCATTAAGAAATTGTTGAAAATCTTCTCGAGACCAAGTTCCTTGTCTTAAAAACAATAAATAAAAATATTGATTTTATTCTATAATTTAATAAAACATACTTCTGTGAATCAAAATGTTGAAAACATTTTTTATATTCATCGTCTGAAAAATTATTTTCTTTTAAAGAATCAAATGGGTCATAATCAGAAGCTGATGGTGACATAGGTGTTTCTAAAAAAAGAACAAAATCAAAATAAGAAATAAATAATAATATAAATCAAAACAAATAAATAAAAAACAATAACAAAAACAAAAAAAAAACCACAAACGAACAAAATTCAAACTAACCTTTGACTCCCATGATTAATTCAGAAAAAGAACGACAAAGAGAATTAAATATTGAATAATGTTTTTGTTCATTAGTATTCGAAAAAGGTGTACGAATAACACTTGATGCTAAACCAGCACCACATGGAATAAAAATTCGACGGGCAAATACAACAAAAAGACGCATCTTGATTAGAAGTAGAAAAATTTATATTTCACTTCTGTTGTTAATAGTTATTGCTAGTATATAGTGATTTTTTTCTATTCCTTTTCTTCCTTCAGGCACTTTTCTTTTTTTTTTTTTTTTTTTATTCTACAACATTTTTTTTTATGGTTATATTCTCGGAAAATATTAGGAAATAAAGTAAGTAGTTCTTGTAGCAAATACGATAGGAAAAAAATGAACGTTGATAGTAGTTAGGTGACTGTTATAAAATTGAACGATGTAAAACAATTAATGATCTAACGATCGATAGAAAAACAGAAATAGGAAAAATAAAATGAGTAAATGTAAAAGAAAAAAAAAAAAATAAAACGTTGCTCTGTTATGCGCACTATTTAGGTTACCTTTTTTTTCCAATGTTATTTGCCCGTTCATAGAACAATCTTATCGTATTTTCTTTATTCAAAATTTGCTTCTTTTTATTATTGACGTCACATAGAATAATCGACAACGACAACGAACGATTGACGAAAGAAGTTGATATTTATGTTTATATATGTGTGTATGTATGTATATGTAAGAGAGGAAGAAGGATCTGGATAGAGAACGAAGGAAATCTACATAATCCTTAATAATAATAAAAAAAAAGAAATAGAAAAAATGTTTTAAATGGGTTTTTTTTTATTAGTTTTGTTAGTTAATTTCAGATGTTTATGTTGACTTTTCTTTTTAAAATATAGAACGAACTCATAAAAACGAATAAATCTTTTAAGTGGGAAAAAATTTTTGATATAAAGTAACTCGCCTGATGATTAATATTTATACTGTATGATCGTATGACAATTTACGTTATATATATATATATCACATGGTAAATGGAAAACTAATCCATGCAGAGAATAAGTCGAGATGCAATATGTGAAGACACTATTTTTTTTTGTTCGTTCTGATCAATTTTTGTCCGTTACGATATACGAGAATCACAAGGGAATAAGAACAAAAATACACTAATAATAATAATAATAAATGAAAGAACGAACAGAAAAAAATGAAAAAAACAAGTTAAATAAACCAAAAAAAAACAATTTTTAGTTTACCTTTTGAATATATACTTGTCTGTATTTTTTTTTCATAAGATTCCAATTTATATATATCTTTTATTTCTATGATACAACGACAATCCATTTTATTAAATAAAATGTATAATTAATTTATAAACAAGTATGTATTTGATATATAAATAAAAAAAAAAAACTAAACTACTTATATATATAACGGTATCCTCAAAGATTCGCACGGCAAAACACATATATTGAAGGATATGTGCATATTATATGCAAAACAATATTTCGCCTACGACACATATTGTTTACGGTCCACTTGCATATTACTGATTTACTCGAGTGTAACCTGCGCACAGAGTGATTGGTGTAGACTAAATGATAATTGCCCGTCTTTTTGCGTATAAAACAAACACGTTCTTTCATACACCAAAAGATATTCAAAACAAAAAGCCAAAACGAGGGCAGTATGAATGATGAAACAATATTTGTTTTTTGACAACCATAATACATCATACTTTTCTATTGATATAAAGCACAAAAAAATTTAAATTATGTCAATAATTATTCTACATAATCGATATTAACATATTTTAAGAGGGGGCATGTATCTTCGTGTACTTCAAACTTTCTTGTTTTTCAAATAAATCTAATGTAGTGTGAAAAAACATTAATTATTTATTTCTGGAGAAATTTATGTCATAATGTTCTTGAGAAATTTATCTTGCGTGAGATACATAAAGTACAAATAATCAGATAGGAATATGATGATATTAGAATCTAAAATAATTTTTTTATAATTGATTATTATAAAAATGATATTGACCTGAACAGCTGTTGTTCTTTTATAATAATTTTTGATAGATTGTAGTTCATGTTTTTAAAATCACGAAAATATTGAAGATCAATTATAGTTTATCAAAACATTAATTTTACGTTTAAACGTGAATAAATTATTGATTTTTGAGATGAATCATCACTCCATATTTGACCTTTTATTCTCTATTATATGGATTATTTATACAATTTTATGCTTCTTCTGAATATATTGGTAAAATTTTTTTTTTATCTAAAATTGCATACTTATCCATACATAACTAATAAAATGAAACTGCTGTTTACGTCAAACAAAATAATTATTTTTCTGAATGTTTTGTTGGTACAGTTTCAAGTCTATATTATTGTAGAGCATAACCTTTATTAAAGTCATGGGTTGCAATAAACGTGAGCTGTAAAATATCACATGCTATATATAAAACAATTTTTTATTATTTGATTTGAGACAATTTTAAACGAAATAAAAAAATCTACACAGATGCTTCTTATTGATTCATTCAATTATTTGTTTCCAGTTAATTAGTCTTATGTTACAATATAATTTTGAATATATACTAAGAAGGTGTGTTGAATTCTGATTCTAATGGACTGCTTTTCGTCCTTTTTTTAATGAAGGCTAAGGAGTAGAACATTAAATCAACATTTTGTCCCAAGACTTTCGCACTATAGGTTATGTATTAAAAAACGAAAAAGAAATAATATGATATACAATTTTT
The DNA here is from genome assembly GCA_022393335.1 of Macrotrachela quadricornifera. Classification (NCBI taxonomy): domain Eukaryota; kingdom Metazoa; phylum Rotifera; class Eurotatoria; order Philodinida; family Philodinidae; genus Macrotrachela; species Macrotrachela quadricornifera. The sequence goes on from JAJEKB010019673.1 coordinate 33,365, forward strand.
CATACTTTGATATAAATATATTCTTATCTTGGAATTATAATTTATTTACTATAATTACATTCAATATCATTCTCATACAATTTATACAATTACGAAGAATGTGATTATACTAAACAAATACTAATAAAAGGTGAATAAGAAGATATATTTGATTGTTATTTAAAATAGTCCAATCTTGTAATGTCACATTAGTGACATCCGTATTGAAACGAAATCTTTTTTTGCATTTCAAATCATTATGATTATGTTAAAAAAATTTCAATAGAAATTCTATTTAATTTATCAGTCTTACAAATCTTAACATATCTATATTACTAGTCAATAATTGGCAATTAATTGCCGAAAAAAGTGATTAATCACAGTTTATCCTTGATTGTCGAGCAATCGTTTCGTCTACCTAATTATAATCGTGAACGTCTGATACAATCACCTATATCTTTGTGACCTATGATTAATCACGATTATATACTAACTTTTTTTTAAATATTGCCATCATTTTCACGATATGAAAATTCATGTATGTCATGAAAATAAAAAGTGATTATGAATTTTAAAAGGATCTATCTATATATTTACTCATGTATACCTTTCCGTATCCGTCTTTTATAGACACTCAAGTATCATTAAATACCAAATAACTTGTACTATATAATACTCACAAAACAAATTCTGTCTACTAATGCCATCTTTCGATAAATATATAAACATCTCTATAATCTATATTATATCAATATTGATCTAGTCGATCATATGGTTGTTTTCTTCTTCATCACTTATTATTATATCTCGCTTTAACCACAATATTATTAATATAAACACTTTATTTTCTTAAGATATATTATTATTAAACAAATTTTTGTTTTTTATCATATTGTTTATTTATATACAAAAATATTTCTATCATTTGTCAATATATTTATTTTTCTTTTTTAAATTTTATAGTATCTACAAAAAAACAAAAACAATAATTTAAGCTTTAATAATCGTATGAAATATGTTATAAAAATTGATATAATACAAAAAGTAAATATATTTTATTTTGACAATCTCAAAAGAAAAAGGAAAGAAGAATTTTTTTTCTTTTCTTTTCATTTTTAGATTAACAAGAAGAAAAAAAACCAATCCAACACAGGCTAACATTTCAAATAATGTCTACATCGTTCGAGTGAGTCATATATATATATATATATTATCATAAAAAAGTTTTTCTTTATTTCGTCATTGTTTTATTTATCAGTTAACATAATAAAATTCTTTATCAAGAATACTTCATTGCAATTCGCTGAAGTTCTATATCTATGTTACACCATCATGAATGATATAAACTAGGCAAATTTTCCGTAAATATACTTTATTTTTTTTTTGCTTTAAAAATAAATTTTTCTTTTTTTTTCTATTTAGCATTTGATTACCCGGTGATTGATTTTTTTTTTCATTTTATTCATGGCAATATGTTGTGGGGGTAAGAAACAAAAAATTTCACATCTAGTAACAAATTCAATAAATAATAATCATCGATCATTGGAAAAATATAATGATAATATTGATCAACATAAACTAAAATCTAATACATTATCTTCAAGACGTCATCGTTCTCATTCACATTTAAATAATCATCAAACAAATTTAAATCATATAAATATGCCACATGATCTTTTACATTCATCAGCTAATTCAGCATCATCATCAGCACTTTCATATTCTTATGATACAACAAATAAATTCTCATTAATTAATACGAATAATTATTATTATAAAAATAAAAAAAATCATGATACAATGGATATTAGTGATAATGATCAAGATGAATTTTTAATAGATAATAATAAACAAGAAAAAAAATTTCAACAAAATTTTAATCATTCATTTCAATTACATAATAAACAAACAATTGTTCATGCTGATATGATTTTTTATTGCTTTGAAATCTTAGGCAATTATTTATTTAATGGTAAACATCATTTAAATAAACATAATTCATTATCAACATTAACAAATGGACAATTAATATCATCAACAATTATACCTCCAACATTACCTATTGAACCATATCCATTATTTGTTACATGGCTTATTGGTTCCGAACAAAAATTACGTGGATGTATTGGAACATTTTCACCAATGAATCTTGCTCATGGTAAATAAATATATTAATATAAAAACTAAAATTTTCACTTTTTTTTCTCTTTTTAAATTAAGGTCTTCGTGAATATGCATTAACATCAGCAACAAATGATAGTCGTTTTTCACCTATATCACGTGATGAATATCCATTATTATCATGTGCTGTATCAATATTAACAAATTTTGAAACATGTTCATCTTATTCAGATTGGAGTATTGGTATACATGGTATACGTATTGAATTTTTAAATGAACGTGGTGCAAAACGTTCAGCAACATATTTACCTGAAGTTGCATATGAACAAGGTTGGAATCATATTCAAACAATTGATTCATTATTACGTAAAGGTGGTTATAAAGCACCAATAACATCAGATATGAGAAAAAATATACATGTAATACGATATAAAAGTGAAAAATTAACATTACATTATAATGATTATATACAATCAAAAATGAATTCATCATTAACAACAACAATTTCATATACAACTACAACAATTCGTCAACAATTTTAGTCAAAAATGAGAATAAAAATAAAATCTTATTTGAAATGAATATTATTATAGACAAATATATTTCTTGCTTTTTATTATTATTATTTTTTTCTTTTAAGTTTTGGTGCTTGTGTTCCAAGATGTACTCAGGATGGGATCTTGTCACTTCTCTTTGTAATTATTACATTATTTACGGTGGTCTAAAAAGTGATGCTTAGAGTATTTAAAGAATTTTTTTGGATAAGGTAATCTATACAGAGATGAAATAGCAAATATTTAGTGTTGAAATGTGTTGAAAAGTATATAATAATGCCTGTATTTATAAGACTTTCAAAAAACTAGAATCAATTTACTTAATAGATGACTAAATACTAGAGTCCGTCGAATCTGGATCAAAGTCGAGGTTCGAAGATTTTAGATCCGATAGAGTGTATTTAGAAGCAAAGTCTGATTGTATTTGGACTATTTCAACATTACTGCCAAGTTTATCTGAGAAACGTTTAGAGTGTACTAGTCACTCAAATAGATAAGAGATAAAATGAATGCTGCACTTTTGGTGCAATTATTAGGTTTAGATAAAAATATTGCATTGAAAATATTAAGAATATAGTTTAAAATTCAGAGTTCGGATCCAAAAAATTTGGACTCAGCGAAATCAACCACATATCCATGCCTACGTCCAGCAGACGACCAAAAATATACTTTTAACTAATACCAATGAACATAACATTAATTCATTTATCATCTATAGTGTATTGAGAAAATAGGCGAGAGGATCCGGGCCATCTTAGGACAAAGTTCTCCATGGAAAAGCATGAATTAAATATGTGTTGTGGTATAAATTTTTTAAAATTTATCCGAGGCTACCTTCTTGGAAACTTCGCTTCACTGCTTATTATGCTTTAGCGTAGGCGTGTAGTCATCTATCAGTAAAATCATTCTAGTTCCTTGAAACTCTTATGAAAATAGAATTTACTATATACCATTCGATGTGTTTTGTAAAGGTTTACAACATGGTATATTTGTTTTTTCATTTCTCAATAATTTACTTTATCTGATAAAGTCATTTACATACCGAAACAAGAACTTTGGACCATCCTAAGTATATCTTTTTCTCTCTTACTATTCATGCATACATATATATATATATATAAATATAACCTTCTTTATTTATTTCTCATTTATGATTTTATCTATATTTTTATGTTTAAGTATGTGTATATCATGTTTTTGAATGTTAAACAGTGTGTGGTTTGAACATTTGCTCTACATATATAACGATTAATTAGAGAGAGAATGACATAGATTCTTCTTTTGATTTATTTTTAAAATAAATAAATAAATATATATATAGAAATATGATGAATAAATTTTCTTATATATTTAATAAAATAAAATAAAAAAAAATTTTATTATTAGAGTATCAAAATATAATATTTACGATAAAGAATGAAATGAATCAGTTCTTTATATTATTAGTAAATGTAATTATCTAATAATAGATAGTTATAGATAAATATTTTTATGTACTGCTATTCCCAAAAGATAATAATAATGAATACCTAATAAGTTTATATATCAAATTGTGTTTATTATTTTAATACAAAATATAATATAAAATTAATAATATTTTTTGATGAAATTTTTTAAAGAATTCAAATAGTTTTTGATTTATTTAACAACTAAATCTCATTAATTGCATAATCAATAGTATTTTTCTATTCTTAAGACTAACTCTTTTTAAAATAAAAGAAAGATTATTAAATTAAATAAGCAAAACTAACGATAAATGCAGACTTCCGTTTCATTAAATAAACGATTCATTTCCTCAATAAAAATCATCAAATTCTTATATATATTTTTTTTCGCTTTTTTGAGCGATCAAAAAAGAAGAAAAATAAGAAGACATACATGTCAAGATCGCTGTGCAGAAAGGTTCACACGAACAAAAACAAAAAAAAAAAAAAATTTTTTTAGGCATAGTTTACAGAAAAAAGAAAAAACTTTAACATGTAAGAAAAAAAAAAGACAGGATAATATAGCTAAAAATAATAAAGAAGAAAAGAAAAAAAAAACATTTTTATTATTATTATTATAAACGACGTAAATCCAATTTTAAAATTCTTGTAAAAGTTTTTTTAAATTGTTGATTAGCTAATGCATAGCAAAATGGATTAATTGGTGAATTAAGATAGCAAAGAAAATAAAAACAATGAAACAACGGATTAGCAAATATCCAATTATTTTTACATGATTCGCATAATGACTGAATAGCAGAATAAATATGCCTAAAAAAATTAAAATATAATGAATATAAAAAGAATATAGCATCATACCATGGTGTCCAACAAACAACAAAAGCGCCTATGAAATTTATTACGAAAAAAAAAAAAATATATAGATAATTATTTTAAAGAAGAAAAAACTATACCAAGAATAAATGTTATAGTTCTTAAAGCTTTTCTAGCTCGATTTTGTGATTTTGATTTTCTATGAGTAGTTGGTTTTTGATTTTGTACAAGTTCTTTAACACTTGATTTAGCTGATGTTGAACCACTTGTTATTGTTCCTTCATTAATTATTGTCATACGTCCATTTTTATTTTCATTACTATCTTGTATTTGTTCTTGATTATTATTATTATTATTTATATAATTATTACAACGTCCTTTTAAATCAATTTGTGCCATAACTGATTGATCTTTTGTTTTCGGTGATGATGGAACAGAATTTTGTGTTATAAAACTTTCAAATGTTACTTTAGATGATATACGATTATTTAATATTAATGGATCATCATGTGAACCATAACAAGATGTATCATTATCACGTGTTAATGTCTCTGATGTTGAATGAGATTTAATATCATTAGGAATTATTCTATTTGTTTGAATATTTTCAATATCAGCTTCATCTGTTATTGTTGTAGCATTTAATTTATTAAATGCATATAATACATCTTGTTGTATAGAATCACGAATTTTTTGTTTATGATTATCAAAATCAGGTCTAAAAAAACAAAATGTTTTTTTTTCTATTTAAATTAAATTCTAATTTTTTACCCTCCATATTGTGTACTATTTGTTAATGTTGTTGTTGTTGTTGTAATAGCATCAGAATCAGATGATGTATTTCGTTTTTTTTCAACAGCTGTTAAAAAATTTTGTGGTGATGATGTACGTAATAATAATAATGGTATTTGTTTATCTTGACATGATGATGATGTTGTTGTTGATGATGAACTACACCAACTATTTTGTGATATTTGTTGATTTGGTGATGATAATGGAAAAGCTTTTTTATATGATGATGTTGATGAATCATATTGAAAAATTTTATCAACAGAAAAATCTTGACTATAAGTATTTAAACTAAAACTATTTGTTGTTGTTCGATCATCACTTGTTGTATCAATTGTTAAATTTCGTCGAGTTTTATTTAATATCATCATTTTCATAAAATGATTATTTGATGAAGATTTTAATGATGATGATTGTTGTTTAATTTTTATTGAGTAATCATCTATATTTGATTCATCATCAATAAATGCTGATGAACGTTGTTCATTAAGACGAAGTAATGATGATGTTTCTTCACATATTTCATTATAATTTGATAATGAATATTCAAGATCTTCACTTTCACTATTATTATTATTATTATTATTTATTAAACAATCATCTGTATCATTTATTTGACTACATTGATAAAAATCAAATAATGCTCTTTCAACATCAGCATTTTGTATTGATGATGAAGCTGTTAATTGTAGTAATGTTGATGATGATGATGATGAAGGTGGTGATGGTAATGTTGTTGTTGTTGTTGTTGTTTTAGCTTTTGATACAAATATAATAGATGATGTTGTATGTATATCATTTGTTTTATTTGTATATGATGGAAATGATGTTGGTTGTGACATTGTTTTAAGTATAACTTCACGTGGAACATTACGTAAACTACAATGACGTATTGGAGATGAATTTGAATTTGTTGATGCATATGTTATTAATTCAACACTATCAAATATAGGAGATTCTAATATAGCTTTATGTGCATCTTGATGATTTCCATATATTTCATAAATTTTTCTATCAATTCCATCATCATTTGTTGTATTATTAAGTGAAATAATTGATGATTTTGAATGATTTTTATGTTTAATATAAAATGGTGATTTATATACAATTGTTTCTTCATGAATTGGTTCATTTGAATTAATTGGTGGAACACGACGACGATGTAATATATATCCTTAATAAAGGAATTAAATTTAATATAATGTTTTATATGAAAAGAAGAAAAAAGGAAAGGAAGGGTAAACAGATTTTCTTAAAGGATTTAAGGCTTAACATATTTAATAAGAAAGAAAAAGATTTATATAAATAATTATTCTTATTGAATTCACTTAAATATTAATTTTTTTTTTGTCAATACTCTATTTTATTAAAAAATAAAAAAAGACAAATTTTTAATTAGAAATAAATGTCTAGTCTCATTTAGAAAATAATTTTTCTAAAAAAAATTTTTTTTTTGTTGTTTTTCTTTTACCTAAATCTTCAAAATCAGTTTCATCAATATATGGTATATGTTCATCAAGACTACTATTGCTATTAAGAAAACGCCAACTATCATCCGATGAATCAGGATTATTATTAAGAATTGTTTTTATAGGAGATGATATTATTTGTTCTGGCAGTGGTGGTGGTGGTGGTGGTTGTTGTTGTTGTTCTTCTTCTTCTTCTTCTGTTGATAATTCAATAAGATTAGTTTTAATTTCTTCTTCTTCTTCTTCTTCTTCTTTTTCTTCTTGTTGTTGCTGTTGTGGTTGTGGCTGTTGTTGTTGTTGTTGTGGCTGTTGTTGTTGTTGTTGTTGTTGTTCTGATGGTATTATTTGATCGGAATTTGTTGATAAAGATTGATTTGTTTGTGAATAAGTAACATCTTCAATACAATGTTTATCCAAAAGAAATGATGATGTAGAAGGAAAATTTGTTGATAAACGATTATTAACAGTTAATAATGTTGATGATGGCACTGATGGATTAGTAGATGCTGCTGTTAATAATGGTGATTGACGAGCTTTAAGTCTTTGATGAAATAATTCTTCAGACATAATTGCTAAAGATTCAGGTCGTGGTTGTGGAGGAGGATAAACACGATTTGATGATATATCAGATTCTGATGGTATTGTTGTTAATATAGTTGATGTTTGTTGTTGTTGATTTGATGAATTATGTAGTAAATTTTTATTTGTTATTAAATTAATACCTTTTGGTTTTAATGTTGATGATAAACCACTTAAACGTATTGGATTTCTATAAAGTGAATGTGCCATTGATGTTGCAAAAAATTTAACATTTGAACTATGTTTATTATTAATATGTCCACGTAAACGTCGATTTGTATTTGCTAATGTTGATGTTGTATTTATAGCTGTTGTTGAACTATTTCCCCAATTAACACTCATACCACGACGATTTTTTTGTCTTGATACTTTTTCATTTGAATTATTTCTCATATACGAATATTTTTTTTCATTTGGATTATTTAAATCAAAATCTGAATGTGATTCAAATGAATTTGAATTATCATCATCACCACCACCAATACGACGTTGATCAGATGAATTACTACTATTTTGTGTATTTATTATACTATGTGCAAGTAAATTTTGTGGATCTTCATCATCATAATCATCACCTATAAGGGAATCATTTTTACAATTTTGTTTATCAATTGGAGTTTTTGTTGGAGATTTATTTACACCAATACCGACACCAATTTGTGTCATTGCATTACCTAATAACAGAAAAAAAACACACACACGTTAAAAATGATATCTCTTTGCCAAGTTTCTTACCAGCCATACCGACTAGTGATGACATTTTACGTGCATTTTCTCTTGATTTTCGTTCAAGATTACTTGCAACGCCTAAATATAAATAAATTTTATTTCTAAGACGAAAAGAAAACAAAACAAAATCTTTTTTTTTTATTTTTAATACCATATATAAAAATATATAGAATAATCATAACAAATAATGTTGTCCAAAAATATCCAATAGTTAAACATAAATTAAAAACATGATTTTTATTCCATTGAACATCACCTTTAACAAGAAAAATAGAAAATTTTTTAAGAAAAAAATAAATTTTGTTTTTTCTTGACATACAAACACCATTTTGCATATTAGCAATGCCTTTTACACGTGGATAAACCATAGTCGATGTAAAAAATATTAAAGTTGGAACTAAATATGAATTAATTCATATTAAAAAAAAATTTATATAAATCAACAATTAATCTATTCATTTATTCACCTGCCCATGTCATAGCAATCATTATATTAATTTTTCTACCTGTACGCCATTTTCGATATTTTGCTGGCATTTTAACCGAACAAAAACGATCGATTGTAATGAACAGCACCGTATAAATTGATGTAAGACAAACAGTATAATCAAGCGAAAGCCATATGTCACATATAATAGCGTTCAATGGCCATTCTTTAGCATAGATGTATATAGTAAGTATAGGCATTGATAAAAGTCCAATAAGAAAATCACTAACAGATAATGAAAGTATAAAATAATTAGTTGGTTGTCGAATTTGTCGATCAAGAAAAAATGCAAGCATAACAAGAATATTTCCCAAAACAGTTAATACTGATATCACAATACCAAATATAGCAACAGCGACTAATAACCAAAATGGATAATATTTATCTTCTGTTACAACAATTGTTGTTGTTGTTGATGTTCTTGTTAATGGTGATAATGATGATGAAGAGAAAAAGGATGATGTTAGAAATGATTGTGGTGGACCAGGTATATGTGATATACTCCAATTTGTATTATGAGATGATGAAGATATTGGTCGAATAAAATTTGATCGACTTGAATTTGCCAACAGCGCATGCACAAGCGCAACGCTGTGTTCACTATTAGTTAGATCGACAAGGGACGACATGCAAATTTTGATGGTAATATAAACAACACAAATTTGAGAATAATGCCCATTTTAGGTCACCTTATTGTCATCTGTGAGACGGTGACGATGGCAATATCTCATCGTCGACTATAATAACAAATAAAAAATAAGTACTAAATATATATATATATATATGTAACCTTAATTAGAATAGTCAGACGAGAGGAAAAAAAAGCGAGAAAACCTTACTGTGTTTTTTAATCTTTATATCAGGAAAAAAAACTAGACAGATGAAGCAAACGAAGTTGTCTTAAAAATGCAATATTCTCTAACTAAAATATTTTTACTGTGTTTTTTTGTTTTAATTCTATATCACTTCTGGATATATTACTGGTTTCTTTTCTATTTTTCTAATATAAAATTTTCAATCTAATGAATGTATTAATTATAATTTTTGTTCTACTCACGTTACTAATGTCAATAGTCTAGGTTCATATAACATATATCGACGTAAATGAAAATAAATAAATATTAAATACAAAAAAAAAAAAGATTGTATGTTTATTCTTCTATTCGTGCCTTGAAAAACATATATTCATAGTCTTGATTACTCACAAAAATTCAAATAATAGATTTTTTATGAATAGAAAACATAAGAGAGAAAGAGAGAGAAAAGAGATTTTCTCACTATTCGACACTAATCCTTTTACTCAGGCAAATTACAAATGAGTAGATATATATATATATATGTGTATGGTATTCAATCAGATTTCTTTTTTTCCCTTCTTCTTCTTTTCTTAATATTATTTGCACACTATTAAATCCTTCAATGATCTAAACCGATAAAAAAAAAACATTCTAAAAATATAGAATTATTGTTTATCAATATACAAATAATTTATTAGCTCATTAATTTTTCTTAACACTTGCCATATATTTATATATTTGATTCGAAAGTAGTTGTCTCACGTTGTCTTTCAATAGCGTAAGAATAAAAAAAAGGAGGAGAAATATATATATATATATATATTTTGTATTGAGGAAAGAAACTACATTTTTCTTCTCACTCTTTTATGCATTTTCTTTCTCTGTCTCTCTATGTCTCTCTTCTTTTCCTCTCTTAGCTAATTTGTTCGCGCACTGCTGCACCGTCACTGTAGCTAAGACAGACAGGTTGTATGCATGTGTGTGTTCTTCTTCTTCTACAGCAACTGTTGTTTTGTCATTTTTTCCATTCTCAAGTCTACTATGAGAAACAGTCGTAGTAATATTTAAGAGAAGCATCGACGATGAGAAATGTTGCACACTCATATTTCATTAGGATGTCACAGGTGAAAGGAAAAAGTGTAAAATACTGGAAAATTAATTGTGATGTTCTCTATCTCTCGAGTTCTCTGGTGATCTGTCAAAAGCGTGTGTGCGTCAGAGCTAAGATTGAATTAGTTTAGAAAAAAGGAAAAGTATTAGAAAAGAAAAATCTTGATGGCCAAAAGTTTTGATAGCCTACTTACATACACATATATATATACATGTATACTTACATACATATTTCAATATATCGATAATGTTTATTTGGACTTACATTAACAAGAAACTGTAACAGCTGTTCTCTATTTCATATTATTTCTTTTATAACTTACCTTAAATAGTTATGAATACTCTAATTCTTAATTATTTCTTATAGTCAATCTTCTTTTCTTACGAATTCTTATTAAATGTTTTATAAGAATATAGAGAGAAGACTAAAATGAGATGTAGACTAATATATCGATTTTAGAATAAAAAAAGGGAGAAAAGCAAGTAGTATATTATAGTCACCAAGTATCTTCATTGACGACGAGTAATGTATGTGTCAGCCAGAATTAGTTGTCGCGTCTTATAGTCTACGGAAAAACTAAGTGGTGTGGTTGAAGAAGGGTAACTCCGAAACTTAATTTTATCCAAAATGTGTGATATAACGCGGGAGTGAATGGAACGACTAACATAGCTAGTAGTAGCAAGTGAGAACCAAAGAGAGAAGAATAAGAAATAAAGAGAAGAAGCCTCAACAACGATCGCAATCAATTTGTCGACAAAGTCAAACGAGCGCGACGACGGGAAAAAGAGTCGATATATATATATATTGAAAGAGAGAGAGAGAGAGAGAGAGAGACAGAGACAGAGCAAGATAGAGAGAAGACGAAAAGGGAGAGAGAGAAAAAAAGAAAAAGACTAAAACCAAATTTGTTAGCCTTCTGATTAAAAATCTTTATCTTTCTTATGAAATAAATGATAATAATCCTAGTTACAAAAATTTAAAATATTTTTTTTTTCTTTTAACTATATAAAAAGCTATCTGTTTATTGATTCTTTATTAGGTCATAAAACATAAACGTACATCATTCAGAGTGCATCTCTTTCCGTTTAATCATATACAATATGTAATGATTTCCTGTTGGTTGTTCTCGTAGTCTTTTTAAGTTCTTTTTTCTATCTTAAGTTCATTGTTTTTGTTGTTTAATCTATTCTTTCACTTTTCTGAAGTATCTAATCTCGATTCTTGTTCAAATTGATGAGAACGACAACAATAACAACAGTAAAAAAAAATAATAACATGATAACCATTCTCCATTTCTCTCCAATTTTAGCCAACACTATGTGCAGTCTGTCAGAGTTAGTAATTGATTTTCCGGCGAATGTCGCATTTGTATCTTTTTTCTCTTGTTTCCAATTCTTCCCCTTTGGACAGACAAAATCATTATAGAGAAATGTGGCCAGCCTTTATCATTGATATTCGTCGTTCTAACGCCAAATTTATAATCAAACAAACGGATCAGATACAAATAAGACGTGCGCGATAGCCATGTGACATCATGCTTAGAGATTTTAAGGATTTCTATTGGAGATCGTGTCTCCAGAGAATCTATAATAGATTGATCTATCCAATGAAAGCGACAGAAAACATCAATCTTTAGATAAGAAAATCAAGAGGTGTTTCTCTAGTTTAACTTTAACTCACACTGTATATACTATGTATGAATGTATGTTTGCTAAGCTGATGATGATGATTGTGTGATTTAATCGTTTATAAGATGATGAGGAACAGAATGATGATGATAATGATGATGATGATGATGAGAATGCTCACTTGATCATTGCTACAGAGTTCTCGTCGAGCGCATGTGCTAAAGCTCGAATAGAGACCAACAACGACGAACGAGAGTGGAGAGTCGACCTCTTCTCTCATCCGGCTGCTAAAAAGTGATGTGCGTGTTTTTCTCTCTTTCCCTTAGTATGTATGTGTAACCATTCTGTTCTTCTTCTTCGTCTTCTTCTTCTTCTTCTTCTTTTTTTTATCAAAAATCTAATTCAGTAGATGAACTTAAACAATTACACCAGCTCTCTTCTCTTCACTCGCTGAACTACTTCTCTTTCTCGTTCGCTCATCATCATTCGAGAAAAAGATTAGAAATCGTCATTGCTTTCTAAGCGAAAAGATGAGATTCACCCTCTCAGCCCAACGGATTAGAGGCGAGAGCAAGCGAGAACCCACACACACATGCGCCGACGCATTTGCTAAATCGAATTAGATCCGCCATCGCTATCACCACCGTCATCGCTCTCAACTATTGCTCTAGAGCATGTATCTGCTTTTCTTTCCCTATATATATATATATATGCGTGGGTAAATGTTCTAGATTAATAGAAGAGTAGCATCAATCGATAGTGATCAATATCCTAAAATTGAAGAACGACAATGCAATGTAATCGCACAACAGAAAGATATTTTCATCCAATTATACAGCACTTGAATTTGACATCAATATGTCGTTATTTGGTTGATTATAATATTCGTTTATTCACTAGTATTCTATACTTTTTCTTTTTATTAATATAATACCAAGCAAATCAAAGCTCTATATTTTACGCATATAAGATCTTCTTTTGGCTTGATCCTTACATCGTATTATCATGTCACGCATACATCTTCCTTTCCATACTTTTCACTTAGTAAGAACCATACACATATACATTCATGATCTTTTTCCAGTATTACTATTAACAAAAATCTTCGTATGAGGTTTTTTTTTCTATAGCATTATGTATATTTATTGTGTAAAATCAACGTACTTACGCTTTTTTTTATCTATCTTTCTCTCTTTCTCACCCTAGAGTATAGATAGAGATAGATGAGGGAATGTCACACGATTTGCTCATTCACGCTATTGTTGATAAGACTGAATGAGCGTGTATCCTTTCTCGTCGAACTATCGACGATGGAAACGAAGAAGAACAAGAAGAAGAAGAAGCTCTTAACCAACTCGTAATTTCATTTCGAGAATCACATAATTCCGCTTCATATCCTCCTTTTGCACGGCATAGAACTGTGCTAAGACAACGCAAAAAAGAAGAGAAAAATCAATCCATCTCATCTTTCTCTCTCTATCTCACTCTCTCATTCAAATGATTGTCGTCGGGTGATATTCGAGATGTATGTGCATCAATGAGCGATCTAAGGAACAGGCATGTCGTTCTTCATCGCTTACGATTGTTCAAGTGATAATCCAGAAAAGAAGGAAACAAGGTCTGCTTGTCAATCTCAGCTGTCACGCTCTCCAAAGCAACGTTTCTTTTTTCTATTGCTTTCTATTATTAATCGTTTTTCTTACCGTTGGATTTTAATTTCACCAAATTGATATGCATAAAATTTGAATACATGATGAAACTATTAAAAAATAAATAAAAAAAACAAAAGAAGAAGAATTTAGATCAATTTCATAGTAGACTATTTTATGAAAGTCTGATTAGAAAAAATCAAACGAAAAAGAACGAGATAAAACAATTATTAACAATTGTTGCAACATTAGTAAGAAAACAAATCCCATGAGAATGAATCTTGCCAAACTAACACTTGAACATCGCCTGCTGACAAATTGAACATCTCAAATGTGTGCGTGTATGTGTATGTGTGTGAGCTACTTTATAATATTCTGTGCTTTCTTTTATTTTTTATGTGTTATAAAAACATACCGAAAAATGATCAATATTTAGGTTCTATAAGAATGACAAGATGGAAAAATTTAATCAGTCAAGATAACGATGAAAAGATGAGTTTTGAGATACAATACATGCTTGTTGTATGTCATGAGCGCATGCTAGGAGCATATTTGCCCTTTTCAAAACCTGATGTTAACAGTGATAGAAGTAATAGTGATAGATAATGATATGCTCCTTTCGAAAAAAACAAGATATTATGTTTATGAAAATAGATGATTGTGACACGTGCCATATTGCTTTCTCTTCTGTTTCATGTCTCAAAAATAATTTTAACAGATTATAATATATATCTTTTAAACGTGTATAGATTTTTCATTTTTAGCTTTTATATCTATATATCTATAGACATTAATTGACAATAGTATCTTATAAATTGTTGATTAAGATAGAAATTTAATGATACTGACATGCATTCGTAATTGACAACACATCTTAATCAGTCTATAAAAGTAATGTTTACACGTTGACTCGATGAAAAAACCTTTTCTAATAATACATATATATGCATGAATGTATGTTTTTTCGGAAGTGTCGACACTCCCTGAGGCGAAAGTATGTGAATACGTCACGATTAGTAAAAGGTCGTACACATGCATACAGATAAAAAAGAGTACATTGATACAATTTTTTTTATTTCTCTATTGAAATACAAAGAGAATACCTGCAGTTATAACATGTCGACCGTTATGTTGATTCTAGGAAATTGATCGATTTTGTGTTGTGCATTCGTCTATTTTCTTATTATATCATGAATCGATAGAAACAGTCGTTTATTCATGTCCAACATTTCTCTTTTTTTTTCTGCTCTTTTAAGATTAATGACAAATATTAGAAAAAAACGACTAATGTACTTCTCTCTTCATCTAATATGATAAAGATCAACGAGCGATTTTGTGTCCAATAAATATGAATATAACAAAAAAAAAATATCATCTAACATATTGATAAACAAACTAAATTATTAATTTAATCGGGAAAAAAAACATTATATGTTATTATGTATAGAATAAATTTTTTGGCCTAAAATATTAACCTAAGAAGATTAACAATTCTTTGTTTGTTAATTCACTATAATTCAATAGTTGTATTTTTTTTAATTCAAAAAAAAAAGATGATTTAAGAAATATAAGAAAGTAGATATAATGAATAAAGAAGATTGGTTACAATATAAATAATTTGATCTTTGGCATTTTGCCATTTATATGAAAGGCGTAATAAAAAAAAAAAAGAATATATATGTTATATTGATTATTTAATTATATGGAAAGTAAATGAATGACAAAAACAGTGTAACAGACAAACAAGTTCTGACAATATTGAAGATAATAAATATTAAATCAAATGAAGTTGATGATGAGCTGTAAATACTAATGTAAAATCTATCAATTTATAAAAGCATACTTAGCCTATCTTCAATCATAGTATTAGAACAAAATGTCATTTTGACGATTTAAAAAGCAAGGAATCGTAATATACAATATTTCTGACATGTCTGGAAACTAAATTAATATAAAGGTCAGAAGTTATTAGTAAAATTGACAATGATAAATTCTTGTTAATTGATGGATTTACACAGTATATGGTTAATTCATTCTATGTATTGAATCTTTCTGTCGTTATTTAGCAAATAAAAAAGAAAAATAAATAAGCATTTTGTTATAATTTTAATCTGAAAAGTTTTTATGAAGTTTTGCTGAACTGTAAAAAACATTTAATAAAATATAGTTTTTTTGATTGTTATTTTCGATTCTTTGAAAATGATCTTAATAACCCCATCTGCTTCATATTACAAGATCCTAAATCTTCTATTAGCTTCTTAGAGTGCAAATCTTCTAAGAGGATCTTCTAATATCATCTTCTATATGTAAAGAATCTGAAAGATAATCTACTCTCTATCTCTCTCTTTCTCTCTTTGTGTACATACAGAAGCGCGAACTGTTTTTTTTTAATTCTATGTTTGTATAGTCCAAGGGTTCATACAGAGTATCCAACAAAACTTAAACTCTTGATCCTATCTTCCTATCCATTTCGACTAGCTTTCTAAGTCCTAATCGCCCAATACAAAAATATTTTTGCGATACAACAATAAAATAAATATAAACAGAACGGGATTACAACAAGACATTTTTTAAAATAAATTTGCTTTTAATGAGTCAGTTAGATTGAATCAATGAATTTTATCAATTTCATTTTCAAAACAAATGATAACACTGAATAGAACAAATAAAGTTCGATTCAAGTTTACACAGATTGAGCGAAAATATTGAGACAGAGCTCAATTTTTGTTCTGAAATCAATGTTGGATTGAGAATTATTAATTGATAAGCTGTGAATAGATGATAATACTTTTCTTCTACAAGGTAGAGTCATAAGGCTGAATTGGATTAAAAGAACTATATACGATTTTATTTGTAATTGTAGATTTTATAGGAAATTCTTTTATAAACTATTTAAAACCAACTTGCATTGATCAACCCGTTATGTAGAAAAGAAGTATCAATACCCATTCGCAGTTTATCAATTAAAAATTTTGCATCCGGCATTGATTTTAGAACAAATCTTGAGTTTTATCTCAAGCAATGATAGACAAAAAAAATTTTTTTCCAAACTTAGAATCTTTTCTTTATAGTTCGAAGCAACTACAAGCGTCATTTTTTTAGGAATAATTCTTCAATAGTTATACTAGATAATGACTACAGAAAACTATAGTCTTTCTTAGTTTTAATTTATATTTATACGATTATATGACCTAGTTGTACCTCCAAAAGTCTACCATATATCAATGTTACACGGCTGAAATAAAGAAGTATGATATATAGTAAAACAAGTATTCTACTAAGCACTATCTATTATAATAATATTGGATTAACCCTAGTAGTGCCAAGTGGGTCATTTTCGACCGACACTCAAAAAGTGCTCGATATCAGCTAATATCATCGATCGCTTTGTGCGTTCTTATATATGTTGCATTCTTCTATTTCTACTATATCAATGCACTCCTTTACATTGGACGATAACCTAATCAACAACGACAAAATTCAACTTGCTAAAGAACTTCAAACGGAGAAAATTACTGTTATAGGTTTTGCTTTTCAAGATTACTTAATATTAGTTTCATTTGTTCCCAAATAAAATAAAGCAGTTTTATTGTTATCTTTGAAACATCATATGATAATCTCGCCGACAAGAAAAGTGGAAAACCGAACATTATTATGGAGTACAATAAAATAAAAGGAATTGTTGATATTTTGGATGAAATGTGTCATAAATATACCGTGAAAGAAGATACAAGACGATGGTCACTATGTATTTTTTTACGGAACGATTGATATTGCTGGTATAAATGCATTGATCATATGGAAAGAAAAAAATCTCTGCTGGAATCAGAATAAAAGATGTAAACGTCGTTTATTCCTTGAAGAACTACAGTAGGAATGAGTTTAGTCTCACCTCTTCTGGATTATCGCTCAAAAACCTTTACAAACTTATCCAAAGACATTCAAAATAAAAAATAAAAAAGTTTTGGGTAGGATCATCTTGTAAATAAAGGTATCTTGCCTGTTGCAGATTGAGATATCATTCATGTTATTGAAGAATTCGTTAACATTCATGTATCATCAGTATGTGAATGCTTATATAATATCTTGGATGTTAATCTGAAAGGAATCTTCAGTTAATCATAAACTATAATATAGAGAAGGAGAATTCAAAAAATAAATTAGGTAATCTCTATTATTTATCATATGAAGAAGTTAAAAATATTGAAATTTGAATTAAAAAATTGAAAGTGGCTATGTACACAGCTAGTCGGCTATATGTACATAGATAGGTATAATAACCTAGTTTATATCAAATCATTATAATCTCATATAGATTTTCTTATTAATATAAATTATTAATATATGTCCTAACTTTTTACTAATTTTATTTTATTAATTATTTATTGTATATAAATAAAGTGTAAATCAATTAGTACAATTATACAACAATACAAACAAAATTGATTTAAATAAAGATCAATTAATTTAAAAGCATTTCTGATACTTCCTTTTTTCAGTTTCGAAGGAAATGGTTGAATTTCATTATCTTCAATGGAATAAATATATTGATTACGTAAGATATTTGATCATAAAACATTAAAGATGGTACATCTTTTTTCAATTCAAACATGACAAAAAAATTTAAATTACATAGTTTAAATCTATTTTTTCAACAATATATAATATTTTAAAGACAAATAATAACAAGATGATTGCTACTTAACTATTTGATCCATATTCTAAAAACACATTTCATCAAAAATTATTTGTTAGAAAAGATCATACAGATGCTCGAAAATCTCTTAATGTGGCCAATGAAAATAATTCATTGTACTTGACGACATTATCATTCAAAACATCTCAGACAAACTGAATCCTTTTCTCTATAGTTAGTTTAATTACATATAGAATGAATAAGAAGCATTTGCTTTTTTAGACTATCGACGTTGATCTTAATCTGTGATTAAATCGTAGTTTTTCCTCAAATTTTTCATCAAATGCACAATATTGTCGAGTTAAATGTTCGAATTCACTTGGATGATAACATGATTGTCACTGTAATTCCAGCAGGTAGCTCCATGAACGTACTATTATATCGATATTCACTCTATCCAAGTTCATGTATAATCATCTTTAAATGAAATTGGTGTAGAGATCATAATGAATTGTGTTAATGAACTATATCTATAGTAAGAAGAAAAAAGAAATCTACTATAAATAATATCTCGAGCATCCATACTCATTTTGACTAAGAGAATTATTCTATTATAATCGAAATCATAATCATAGAAAGTTACCAACTGATATTAGTAGAGTTCGCTTTATTTAAATCATTGTAACAAAAAGCCTAAATCAATGACCTGCTTAATAACGATGATCAACTCCAATAAAAATTCTGAAGAATCTTCTTTCGATTGTGATTAAAATATTATTTAGCTACGTTCAAATTAATGAGTCTTATTCATCTAAATTATATTAATTTCTTCCCGAATAAAAATCTATACTGATTGATAACTTACACCATCTATAAATGACACTAACTTTTCATTCAAATAAGGTCATATTTTGATTGAAATTTTTTTTGGGAAAAATTTTTTTTTCTCATTGCATTTTTATTGATCAACTACTTGGGAATTATTTTTGGGAAATTTAATCATTTTATTCATATGTTATAAATTTATCAACTTTATAACCAACTGAAAATTCAAAACAATTTTTTATTACAAAAGCTGCTTCATTTTATTTATGTTTTCAAATGAAAACTAATCTTTAATTAGTAAGCTTTTAATGATAGAGATATGGAGATAATAAATAATTGGTTACTTCTTAAGGCTCAATAAATCGTTTCTTTTCTTCCTTTCTATGTTTTGTACTTATTTTACGTACAGTTTTTTTTGATGATTGGGGGCAAGATGCAATGGATAATTGTGCACACCTGGACGTTTACTAATTTGTTTTTCTTTCTGCACTAAGCAAATATTGTAACTGTATTTTTTTTGATGATTGGTCATAATGACATAAAATGGTAGGATCAAAGTTGATAAAAAAATAAAGTACTACGTGTCTTTTTTTATGATTTTTAGTTTTTTTTTTGTATAATTGAAGTATAAAAATCAATTTTGAAGTTAATAATATTAATAAAAACCAAATGTTATTAGATTTGAACAGCAGTTTTGAAAACAAAATATTTCAAATATTTATATTAAAATTATCATTTAATATTAATGAATGAATGAATAATTTTCACCAAAGTAATCTAACCAGTTTATAACTAATACTCAGTACAATCTGTTCATATGTAGTGTTAACAATGTAATGAATTTAGAAATAGTATATATATCATAATATTAATAAATAATGTTAGCATAATATTTTTTTCAAATAATATAGATAGATTTATATGAATGAAATAGTATGAGACCTTTTGTGATTAAATGAAAATTATTTATATTCTATATAATATATATACACAAGCGTAGTTTTCGACTAATAATCTCATTCATACAAAATTTTATTTTCTTTGTTGTAGATAAACATATCAAAATTGAAAAACCAATGATATAGAATTTGTTTATTGACCAAAAACATTGTTTTTTTTCATAATCAATATTACTTGTAAATTTAATAAATCCGAAAGTAATTTGAAACAAGATCAATTTCTCATATAGGATTTTGAATGTCATGATTATTATTAATGTAATATTCAAAATTGATGCTACTTTCATCTATTGTGTTGATGAATTAGTTCATATATTGCCAGTTAATAGAATTCTTGATTAAAATATTTCTCCCATTCAATACTTAAATTTGTGACGATACTTTCTTTTCTGTAATTCAAGAATATTTTAAATATCTAAACATATCTCATTATTGATTGCATATTTCACATATCTTTTTTTACATCGAGTTTTTAGATGTAAAATTGAATTTTATTATTGAAAACATTCAATTCATTACAAAAATTTGACATAAAAAAATAAATGATCGTATATAATTAGAAAAAATAACAGAGTTTATGTTTATACAATATTTGTCTTATAATCACAAACATAAATTAATTAGATTTGAATAAATGACATAGAAATGTAACCTATACTAATTGTTAGTAAAAAGTATAAATACAAAATTTCAAACTATATAAATTTTCCAAAAAATAATAGAACAAGTTTTTAAAATTTCAAAACTGTATACAACAAAAAACTGTTAATTAGTGTATGATTAATACTGTAAATATGATACTAAATTATTCATGCATTTCAAATTCAGATTGAATTTTCATGTCAATTGTAATATATATATGTAATTATTTAAAATTTAGTACACAACGCTAAAATTCAATATTGCATTATTAAAATTCCTGTCAATCGATTGCAGATAGAACAAAGTAGTGTCATAACTTGTTCTTACAAGGTATTTTCTATCTTATCATATTTATTGTCATTTTCAAGTGATTTCATTACAGATGATTGACACTATACAAATATCAATCTGATTATCTCGAAGACTTATGTTATGTACTTTATTTAGTCATACATCGAGTGAAACAGATTAAATGGTTACACTTGGTATTTCGATTTTCAGTCATTTAATATGTCCTATTAAAATAACAAAATATGTTACAAAATGCAATACGAAAAATTCTGCAATCTATATAGCATTGATTATTTATAGTTGCAGTTTTCATTTTCAATAGGACGAAACGCGTGAGAAAAGATTTTTTCAGTATTAGATGAGTTCATTTTTTTTCTTGATTTCATCGTTTTACTATTGTTCTCAGTAAATGGTAAGCATTTTCATGCTATATCTTCTAGTGTACTTTTTTTAATGAAACCTATCAAGTACGTATTCCTGCAGAGCCAAAAAGGACTTCTTTGAAATGTCAAAATTTAATCGTTCAAAATTTTGCCTATTTTCAAAATAAAACATGTATATATAAAATAAATTATTCTTTCTGAATTGTAAAGCTTTTCATGCCACATCTTGTGGTATATTTTATTTTTCAATACAAAGTATCAAGTGATCAAAAATTGGAATACTGAATATGAATATTTAATTTGTATCATCCGATATATTATGTAAAGAAAAAAGATTAGAACACATTAAAGAATTAATATGAATAGTTAGTCAACAAGAAGAAAGATAATGAGACTAATACAATGGTAAAAAATAATTATTGAAGTCGTTTCTACATATATTTATAGTTGCGAGAAGAGCGCACCAATATTCAGTAGTCAGTTTAATAAGGAACACCAGGACCAGGTGGACAGACAGCAATATGTGGGTCAGAAGTACCAGGACCAGGTGGGCAGACAGCGATATGTGGGTCAGGAAAACCAGTACGTGGTGGACAGACAGCAATGCGTGGATTAGAACCAGGATCTTAACAAAAGATATATGTCCTTTATAATCTATAGTCATAGAAATACTTACATGAACTGTAATCACTTGAGTTTGCAGAATAATCACCGAAATTTTCCATTTTGTGTCTTTCTTATCTACTCGAAGATTTGATAAAAGTAAAAAGATTAACTATGAATTGTGAATCGTGTTCAGTCATTTATACTAACAATCGAAGACTGCTCAATCACGCTCGAATGAATATTATATCAATACAATAGAAAAAAACAACGTTACAAACTAGATAATTATCTTTATTTTGACAGATAGGCGAATGAAAAATACATGTTATTATATTATTGGTGCACCTTTATTTCTTGTTATTAATCAACATGCCTACGCATAATTCAAACTTCAATGTAGAACATATTGTATATTATTTATTACAGATACGAATAACTCGATATTTGAGAAATAACCTTTCGTCGATATTCTGTCATGGCTCGATTAACTTCATCAAATTAACTTTAAAAATATTGGTTTTAATATTTTCAAATCAATATTTATATAAAATATTTCAAAGATGCTTATCTTTATAAAATCGTTTTGTAGTAATATTATTATTTGAATTTTCTTATATTTATCATTGATTTTACTAACAGATAATATATTTTATTTGATCTTTTAGACAAAGCTCAATATATGGAAAAAAAAGTTTTTTTACAAGAATCAGAAAAAACAACGAATCATCAGTTAACGTAGGTATGAATATGAGTAATAACAAATCTGTATGTCTTCGAAGAGATATTTTTCAATGACATCAACTATTCATGAGCACATGTTTAAATAATATTCGTTATTTGCTTGTGATTGACATATATCTGCCAAACAATGATGTATTAGTTTTTAATACTTTTCTTTGTCGTTGAGAAATCAACTTGTTTTTTTCATAAATATTTCATTAAATCTTGAAAAAACCAAAAGAATAGAAACACATTTTGATCTTATTTAATATTTAATGCTTAATATAATTGAAAAATCATGTAGGAGATAAAATATTATTAGCTTTAGTTTATTTTGATATCGAATTCTATATATTTTAATCAGATTATCAATGTCACTTGAGTCTGTCTTTCATCACATACTAAATAGGTAAATAATTATTGTCTTACAAGGGAACAGCTCGAGGTGTTCAAAGAGTTTAGATCGCATTTTTTGGTCACGAGTAGATCTCGATGAGGTATGAAAAAGCTCAAAATGATATGGGCTCTAAAGCCTTTCTTCCAAAGATATTGAATTTTTACGATACAATATGAGAAAACGAGAATGAAACAATGTATCGGTATTTGTTTTGAAACTAGTGAAATATCAAAGATTAAAACTTTCTTTTCTTTTTGATGCCGTTGTAAACAACAATGATTTTTCAAGAGAAAATTTAGTGAAAGTGGTAGTCCAAGAAAAAATGAGTAAAACAGAGTGGTTTGTCGCACCAGCTGCAGCAAATAAATGGTGTTGCATAACTGACCGCGGCTGCGCCCCGATGAGAAAAGAAAAAAGCTAACGCACTGTTACCGTGCCTCACCGCGATGGTTATTTACGAAAACCTACCGCTACCACGCCGCCATGGACATTTATGTAGCCGCCTTCTTTCTCCGTAAGGTGATATTCCAAGAACTCTTCTAGTTTACTACTGAATGATCCCACTAAGGTTACAATTCTTCTATATCATAGAGCAGATCGTATCTCGATACATTTTTTATATTCATAAGTTATTGAAATATTTCGAACGTTGACAGTGCTCTAGTCTTTGAAGGATCAATAGATTTTATTTAAATATTATTTGATATTCACTCTTTCTTATATTTTTATAATTCAAAAAATTTTTACGTTAAATTTTGCTGAAATTGTCGAAATAAATTAATAAAAATTGATTGTTGATCAATGTCATTAATTTTCATTTTATTTAATTCAATTAATATTTTAATAGATTGAGATCAGTTTTCAATATTTTTTAATATATCGTTATATATTTGCTTTTTATGTTCATCTATTATTTGAATTTGTTGTTTTAATTGATCTAAATTAATTAATGAAAGACCTTGTATAGTACATAAATGTTGAAATAATTCAATAAAGATTTTTCATGATTGAGTTGAATAATTAAATTCTGTAAATAATCAATAAGTTCAGTTAATAATTTATCAAATGATGTAAATGGTGATATTTAACGATCTATAGAACAATTATTAACAACAGACCTGAAACGAACAAAAAAAATTTTATTGAAGAAAAAAAAAAGATATATAATGTATTAACGATTTATTGGTTGATGATTATGTTGTGAATTGCCATGAATTTTAATTAATATTGGTGATATTGATGAATCAGCTTTGTGAACTTGAGGTATTCTATTATATAAAAATTTTATTTTGAAAATTAATAATTAGATTTCTTTTTCTTTCTTACCTTCTTATTACTTGTGGTGGTTTTTGTATTTGTATTGTCGTTGTTGTTTTTGTTTTTCATTTTGGAGATGATGGAATTTTAACAATATTATCATCATCATCTATTTTTGAAAAAGTAAACAAAATAAATTATCACCAAGAAACAAAACAAAAAATTTAATTTATCTTCTGGAGTAGACAAAATACAATAATGTTTCATTAAATTTTAATCTTTGTCTTATAACATATTCATAAAATGTTGAGATAATGATGAAGATCTAATTCTTCATGTTTAAAACCATATAGTTTATAATTATTATTAGTTGGATCTATGATAAATCAAAATATAAAAAATAAATAAATATTAAATATAGAATCTTTTTTTTTCTATTACCTAATTCAAAAACTTCACAAATTCGATCTCAGATCTCTTCAAATCCCATATCAATACTGCTTAGATAATAATCATGTGTACCACCACCCCTTTTAAGTTTAATTACTTCCACTTTATTTACCATCCTTTTTTACAATTAAACAACTACAGCGAAGTTTTTTATTTATAATTCATATCTAAGAAGAAGACGTTTAATACAATTAATAAAGTTTCGATAATCTAATCTTAACATTGAATATCAAACTGACATGATTCATATTTTTTGAAAATAAAATTAGACCGTTTCAACTCATAGAATATCGTATTTTATCAGGGTTGTCAGATCAAAAAGTTGTAAATCGGAAATTTTTCATCTCCAATTCAGAAAAATTCAGAAAAAATATCTGCTGAATTCAGAAAAAAATCAGAAAGTAGTTATTTACCTTTGCGATGCTGAAATTGGTTATTTTCTGTTACAAACAACAATTTCTCTTTCTAGTTATCAGCTATTTATACATACTTTTCCGATAGTAAAAAGTATACATCAAATATACAATTACTAGAAGCTATTGTTTAATATATCAAGTGCTGTTTCACGTGAATCATCAATAAACTCAATAAGTCCTGTATGTAAATCAAACGTTAATTTCAAATTGTAAAATATATATGTATATTTACCTTTTTTAATACCAGTATCACAAAAATATTGAATAACAAATGGATATGTTTTGGTATTTCCTTTATTTGAAGCATGAAATGATATAGAATAAAATCTTGATTCTATCACTTCATCAATGATTTTACACGTGAAATAAGGAGCAAGAACATTACATGTAATAGCTCTCAATTTCGTCCTTGCACATGATAAAGATTTAGCAGTAGTAGAAGATGATTCAAATAATTCTTTCATTAAACTAATTGTGCATTGTCGAGAAGTATAACTATGAACATGTATAACACCATGGTGTACAAAAGTACCTTCTATAGCTGAAACTTTATGTGCTTCACTACTAGAAGGTCTAATGCAAGTTATCAATGTATTATTACCAAATGATTTGATACAAGTTTTGTGATACTCAGTATTCATATGTTTGTTTAAAGCTGTTTTTCCATCATTATGAATATTGAATGTTTTCAAACATGCTTTACATCGAGCTTGTCTACAATTACCTTTTACTTCTTGTAACCAAGACGAATATTTTTTCATACTAATTCATTCCTTCCTAAAAACATCTTTTCTTTTAAGTTTCTGTGAATTAGATGTTGTCACTGTTGTTGTTTGGATAGAAATCGTCGTTGGATTATTTTCTTGTTCTTCTTCATCTACACTAATACTCATATTTGAATCTTCATATTGATCTTCCATAATAATACTCAATTTGAAAGGTAACAATTGCAAGTGAAAAAGCACGTTTATTTATATTTGACTATAGTTTGTTACAGATATTGTTGCTTCAAATAACTTCTTACGATAATAAGAGATTGGTTGTAATTATTCTCAAAGAACTTATAGATTAGATTGAAGACCGTATTAATTGTACTATATGTACCACATCAGTCTGAATAGAACGAATGATCCAATGATCACAGGAAAATAAACATGGCGTAATAATAGCTGATAAAACTTATGACCAAATTGACCGAATACATAATAAAAAGAAAATTTAGAAAAATACGATGATGCAGAAAATTTCGGAAAAATCTAAAAAAAATCGGATAAATTCAGAAAGGCAGAAGGTCATCAGAAAAAAATCGAAAAAATTCAGGAGTTTTCTGCTAAATTCAGAAGATCTGGCAACCCTGGGTTTATTTGTCTAAGAACTAAAAAAGATTGAAATAGTATATTTTGTAGAGCAGACTTTGCCCTACCTAGCTGATAGAGTATATAATTAAAGGTTTCAAGTTTTTAATTTCGAACTACAATAGTTAAAATACTAAAAATGTTGTCCAAACTAAGTTTTTAGGCTCTTTAAAGATTCCATTAATACTCTCGAACAAAAAACTGATACAAAATTTCTGAATCCATCTTCAGAAAGAGTACAAAATTCTGGTTCTAATCCATAGATTTTAACTCGTTTGAAATATTTTCAAGTGGGCCAAAACTGAGCAAACATTCGATCCACCCGTTAGATATGAGCGAGATCGGTTGCTTTTGATTTTGACCAGAAAAAATTTCGGACCAAGTCCCATTATGCCCATATCTACCTGAGCGGCTCTGTCGGAAGAACTAGATAGCCCAGTAGAGAAAGGCAAGTCTAAAATGAGTTATTTTTACTGGAGACCCTTTATGAATAACTCATCATATAAAAAACCTTTTGCTAATATTCGAAATTTTTCAGTTATTGAAATAATCTCAATAGAATATGATTATTATAATCAATTATCTTCATTAAATGATTCTTTTGATTACTCAAATTTTCAATTATTAAGTGTTTCATTACTTGATGGTGTTTTAAGTGTTATAGATCTTACAAAAAATTATAATTTTAAAAATGATTTATCATCTATTGAATGACTAGAAGAATCGGATAAAATACGTCAAGAGGCACGTGAAAATTGGATATTAGATGAAAAAATTGTGTTAAATCGTTTAATAGAGAAAAAAGAACTTGATTTAATATGTATATTATCAATAAATATGGCTAAATGACGATCATTTTTTGAACCACCTATGTAAAACAAAGTATATTTATTTATTTTTTCATTAAGTATTTAATATATTTTAGTTAGATATTTCAATAGTTAATGAAGCAGGTGATTTTATTCAAATAAATTCATATATATATATATCCATTTATTAAAAATTCTCTCGATAATCAAATATATATTAATCTTAATGGTATAAAAGAAAATTATATTCCACCATTATCATATATGATTTCATATAGTAATAAACATTTCTCAGTGTATCGTTCTTATTGTGTTGTCATTAAACAAGCACAAACAAATTATGAATGGATTAGAATTCGTCATGGTAAAAATAGGGATTTAATGAAACTTTTATCATCAGAAAAAAAAATTAGATAAAAGTTTATGTGATAAATTACCATTTTATCTATTACGAAGTCTTCTTCATCGTTATTTAACTAAAGATTTAAAATTAAATTTACAATTCGTTCAATTATTTGAAATATCATCATTAGGTGAAATTGAATTAAATTATAAAAATAAAGTTGCACAACAATTTATTATAGAAATAAAACGTCAAGGCGGATTTATTAATGCAAATTTTCCTTGCTTAATTTATTCACAATTTAATCATAAAAATCTTTTTATACCAAGTGAAATAACAACTCAACGTATTATGAATAATGATGAAAGACTTTATTTCAATATAATTTTTATTTATTATGATCTATGGAAAAATATTTTAATAAAAAAAAAACAATCGTATTTAAAAGAAATTAATGAGAATGATAAAAAAAAATATTAATTTGGAAATATTATTAAATACAAAAAACAAATAATTATTGATTAGAAATTTGTATATAATGATAAGACTTTATGTGTGATGTTTGTTTGTTCGTTTATTTAAATATTTAAATTTTTTCTACACACAAACTTTCTTCTTTATATATTAGATATAAACGCAGTTGTTTTACATTTTATTTTAAAAATAGTACATCAATTTTTTTTTCTTGTGTTCTTAAAAAATTAACATCAGATTAATGATGTATTTTTTTATTTAGTATTTTTAATGTATGCATTTCTTCTTGCACCTTTGCTGCTTTAACAGCTGCTTGTAAAGCAATTTCACGTTGACGAAGGTACATTGCATTTTTTGTATTAAACCAAGTTTATCAGCATTTTGGTTTACATTGTTCCGGTTTTCTTTATGAAAATCCATTAATTCTCTTTGATGACTTTCGATTGCTAGTGTAGCACCGACCTACACGAAACAAATACTTTGAACAAATCTTCCAAATTTACTTTAACTTACTTCATCTTCTTTCAATCTGGTCATGTTTTCCAAATCCTTATTTTCGACATTTTCTCCCTTTTCTTTACATACAATGGTCCATTTGATTTCAGATTGAATTCAAAAAAAACAAATTCAACCCAATTTAAAATTGAATTGCAGGGATAATGGGATTTCATGGGCCTATGGGACAATGAGACTTCATAGAACTATGGAACTTCATGGGACTATGGGACTTCATGAAAGGTCCATAGAGTCCCCTGAATTCTATAGTCTCATGTAGTCCCATGTTGTCCCATAAAGTCTCATAGTTCCATGAAGTTCCATAGTCCCGTAAAGTCTCGTAGTCCGATGTTGTCCCATAAAGTCTCATAGTTCCATGAAGTTTCATAGTCCCGTACAGTCCCGTAGTCCTATGTTGTCCCATAGTCTCATGAAGTCCCATGTTGTCCTCTAAAGTCCCATAGTCCCATGAAGTCCCATATTCAGGGGTGCAGAATCTTCCGTAAAAACGAAAAATTTCCCCCAACGCAGAAAAATCAATCAAAAATTTTCCCTCAGTATTCAAGTAAAAGAAATGCTTTTTTTCAGAATTTTTGATAAAGGAATGAAAAGAAAAGAGAGACTATACAATATATTTAGAATAAAGTTATTAAAACTCTCGAAGTTCCATTAGTTATCGACCGATTATGGTAATCGCGGAACTTGTTCATTCCGAAAGTAGCTCAAAACAACTGACCTAAGACGTATAATTTTTGAAATTTTATATTGCTCGCACTTCTTGTAAAATAAGCAGTTTTTATCTTTTTTGCTCATGAAATAATTATCTAGTGGTTCTTCGATAAAATCATCAAATAAATGTAAGGAAGGAGCATTCCAGTAAACCAAAACTTCGTTCTCTACTTTTGTGGGCAAAAGTCTCCCTCCTCTCATTCGCCCTTATTTTCTTTATGTTAAACTATTTCTTCTGATTTTATATTAAATGAAAGCTCCTGAAAAATAGTTTATTGGTATGAAATAAAAAGAGTGATGAAAATTTCCATACGTTGAACTCTTAAAATTTATAGAATTTTGTAGAATTTAAGTAATATTATTCAGCGAGTGAGTAAGAATGTTTTTCTAGGATGGCACCACTATAATTTTAAAAATAATCTACAAAAAATTTTATACCAAATTAAAGCCCATCGAAAATGGAGTTTATCACTATCGAATAGTAAAGATTATCACGTCTTAATATCGATTCAGACTATTTGTGCAATTCTATG
>JAJEKB010019678.1:0-42771 GCA_022393335.1 Macrotrachela quadricornifera
CTTGTTGTGATGCTTGTTGAAGTGCTTGTTGAAGTAGTTGATGTAGTACTTGTTGTAGTGCTTGTTGTAGTAGTTGATGTAGTGCTTGTTGAAGTACTTGTGGAAGTACTTGTTGATGTAGTACTTGTTGAAGTGCTTGTTGATGTAGTGCTTGTTGAAGTAGTGGATGTAGCGCTTGTTGTAGTAGCTGTCGTAGTAGTTAATGTAGTGATTGTTGTAGCTAAATATGAAATTTTTCAATTAAGAGTAACTGAAATAAATATATTCATATAATGCTAGTACCATATCCTTCTCTACAATTAATAATAAAAGTGATTGAAAGAGCAATGCGATGAATGATAGAACTCAATATGAAGTGTCTAATGAGTAAATGTGTAGGTCTTATTTGTCGATTATTTTTAAGCAGTGGTATAAAAGATTGACTTACTGTTTGCCATTTTTACTGAGAATCTCTCTTATTATTTGCGATTGTCAATGTTTAAATACTCTTATTACTGATAATGGTATTCTAATGTCATATCAACATATACAAATCTATTTTGAATTTTAACATGTATTGATTCAACAATCTCGAATCTATCGAAGATTACCTCCCATTGGTGCAGCAATGTTACTACATGACTCACTAAATAATCGGATGATTCTTCAACAGATGGTCTTGTTTACTAATTGGATAAGAAACTTTATTAAAATAAATTCTCATAGATGTCATCTATACATCTTACGACAAAAACCTTTTCGTATAATTTATTCAATGGACACGTAAACAAAACATCTTTTATATTTAGTAATTACAATGAAAAAGATTTAGATTTATTTCGCATTATTAACGATAGTTGTTAGACTATCTGGAAAAGCTTTTAGCGCAATTCCTGTAGAAATTAAAACTTATGACATAGAATAATTGATGTCACTAAGAGAAAGACGTATTTAACAAATTTGTTTAAGTGAACACTATATAAAAAACCAATACTCTTTTCTATAAATCGACTGAAAGTAAGTGAATACTTTTCTATATCTTTATAATGTGCTTATCGACTGGTAGATTTCTCTTTTAGGAATCTACAAAACTATATGATAAATTTCATTTTTTAGATTATCATTGTTTCAATCTCTAATGGAGGAGGAGAGTTGCTAACATGTTTGTTACGGTTTGCGAGTGAGGGTCATCGTTGCTATAGTATCTCTCTCGATCTATGGTATTTTCATAGTAATCTCTATCGTGGTCTGTGGAAAGAGAGACGATTTATTTTAGCTTATGTTTCATACATTTAACTAGATAATTGAAAGTATGAAGTGTTATATTCAAGTCAACCGACATCGAAATAGTCTTTCATCCTAATTGACTTCAGTATCAGACATAATAGAACAAAGTAGATACCTGAATCAATCAAAGTACAATCACCCAATTATTATCCACTGTTCCTAGATTTACTTCCTTGTACAAAGAACTTAGACGTCAGAAAGGATTATCGAATACTAGCGAACATTATCGCTGATTTTTATGAAGAATATTTTGAGTTACTAGCAATTGATTCTAAAATCTTAGTTCTATCAGGTTCATAGATTAGCCAATAGATGAAATGTCTATGAAGTTTTATATTTCAGATAAGCATTATATATTATTTATGTATTCATCAAAACTTTTTTTTGGATTATAATAAGTTTGAAATTCAACATTTTATGCTTCATTTAATAGATATCTGTAAAATATGTATATGAAGATCTAAGTGATTTTATTCGAATGATGATTATTGCTTAAATGTCAACGCCAGATTACTTTCTATGTTATAGAAAAATCGTATCATAATATTTCTCTGCGTTTGAGAGTTATTTATGAATTATGTAACTTGAAAAAGTTGCACTGTTAATAGACACTTGATAGAAACTTTTCTATGATTTCTAACAAGATTCAAATTCAAATCGAATATGAACTCTAGTAAGATTTTACGTTCTCAATTAAGCAATAGGAGATCTTGAAAAACAAGAATTGCTTGGGTTCAACACAGATGCTGAAGATCCTTCAAAACTTTCTCAAATAATAAATAGAATTGAGACTACAGTTACTGATCGATAATGTCATATCAGCAATATTTTTTAAAGTGAAATATAATTATTTATCCATTGATTTTTCTGAAACGTTTTTTTTTTGTATCCGGAAGCTAGAATAATAATCTCTGTATTGAAAATTGCAGTGATGCCAAAGCATTTTCTATTTTATTTCTGATGAAAACAAACGAAACTGCTCAGTCAGTTCGAAGCCTGTTTATCATACAGTTAGAATCCTTCAATAGTTCTTGTTTTTCGTGTGACATCACTAGAAAAATATGATTTACTACTGGTGTTCATTAGATGGAACAAAACTCAAATGAGAAGCCTGTATTCTGACTTTTTTGAAGAAAAGATTAAAATATTGTCACTCTCTTTAAATTGTTTTGATCAGATACTGGTATTTCTAATGCATTTAGTCCTCATATTGGCTTCTTGTACGAAGATTCCAGAATTATTGATTAATGGTGAACAATTTATAACTTGCATATCTATCATAAACTGAGGATAAGTACTGGAATAGAAGACGTTTTACAATGACCGATTAACTTGACAAATATTGATTGAGATTTAATAATCAATTAGAAATTCGGCGAAACATACATTCATATCAGATGAAATTTGTTTAGTATTTATCAGCACATTGATAAAAAAGAACTGATTTCATTCTTTCGAAATACATAAGGATAGCAAATATGTAAATAGTCTACCTAAGAGATTTCAACAGTCCCGAATTGACACGATAAACATCTCCATCCTATCTTTAATTCGAAAAATGTTGCCCACTGTTTGATTAACAGTGATCGAAATTGTATATTTTTTTTTCATATCCTTGCTCTACCTCTCATCGTGAAATTATTATTGTTAGGAAAAGTAAAATTAAATATTATTCTATCATTTCTATATAAATTTGTTAAGGAAAGAGTGAATGGTATGTGAATGAAACACTGACTTTGTGAAAAAAATCAAGATCTTCTTACCTGTAGTTGCTGTTGTTTTCGTTATCTGCAGCAATCCATAAATACCCAGTGCTATAGCTAACAATACGAGTAGACTAAGCAAAGCACAAAGAGGAATAAACCAACCTATTGCACCTCTTCTTCTTTTCTTCTTTTTAGTTTTCTTCTTATTATTAATACAATCCGTCGTAGTTGCACGTCTACAGACAACATTAATAAAAGTACTGATGTGTAACATATTTGTACTCACTTCGAATGATTATTTGATGATGATGTGACGTTATCAAAAACGAACGATGGGGTATACTTATACTGGTCGATTGATCCGCTTTGGAACCGATCGCATTCTGTGAAGTTCGACAAGCCTATAAAGACCGATAAAAATCATTTTAATAACACCATTAACTAATCTGATCGCCTTGTTTGGATATTATTTTTCTACTATTCTATAGATCTTCTCGAGATTACAATGAATCCTGTATTTTTTCATATTAACCAATAGTAACTACATGTATTTGAATATTGAATTGAGACATATTCAGTTCATTGCAACACGTTACTAACCAATGCAATGAAAAGTTTCATAATCCAAAGTATGTTCTAGAAAATCTCAAAATATTGTATTTTTTTAATAAAATTCTGCCACCATATTCGAATAAAAACTTTTCCTATTCATTTCCTTCAATGTGTCGAATCCGAAAACATTTGTTTTGTGCAGCTTGATAATTTCTATCGAACGATATATTCAGATTGTTTTCTAGTACCATCTATCTGCTCAAAAATCATAGCTTAAGTTATTGAAGATTTAAGTATATCGCTAGGTAGAACTCATCAAACTGCACCGGACAGAAGTATTTTTAAAATTGACAGAGTCAATAAAATGGATATAGGTAGCTTTCATCCAAATATAGCGCCAGAATGTTTTTAAGAAAATATAATATTTCGAGATTTTCTAAACCATACTTTGGAGTAGGAAAATTTTGATTGTATTATCGAATACAATTCGTCTAATTGCGTAAGACATATTGATGAGCTATTTAGACATAGTTTTATGTGCGAATGTTCACTGAAAAAAGTCGAATCTGCTGCTAACTTCACTGACATCATTTGTTGAAAAATAGTTGTCGGAATAAGTTTCGTGATAAATTATGATTTAGTTTAGATAGAGATATGTATCATTCTATGAAATCGATTATTGATGATAATTTTACAGTATACTCACGACTTGTTTTGGTTTCTAATGGGATCTGAGAAATCTCGAGAGAATTTTGATGAGATCTGGAAGTATCCGATATAGTCCATGATTGAGATTGATGATCCCAAGTAGATGATGATTTCTCCAAGTCATTTGATGCACTTTGTATTATATGTTTTGAATCTGTTTCTTGATTATTTGTTGGTTTTATCTATAGGTAAGAGAAAGGCTACCTAGGAGACCACTGCCCTATTATATCTAAACATTATTACTTTTGATGATCGTCTAATTGAAGTTGGTCTTTGAACAAATGATACTACGACAGATGAATATTTGTTCATACGCTCAGTTGTATAAGTGAAATGGAAATGAGTGAATTATAATTTATTTTCTCACTGCTTCTTCTTATAAAAATCTAATTTACATATTAATAAGTTTTCTAGTCATGTTAGATGTGTCTATGGCACATAAATCAATACGTACTTAAAATAATGCTTCAATGAAATAAAAGAAAAATAATGAAATTTTCATTCTTTTTCTAAACATGTATTTTTTCGTCATAATTTTTATCTCTAATTCTGTTCTTAAACGTGTTAGATGTAAAGTCCTTTTTCTTATCATAAAACAATATTGAAATTATAATACATGCCAAATTAATAATAATTGATGAGTTTATGAAACGCATATATGTGTCATTAATTTTAAGTTTTTTCTACATGTTAGTTAGTAGTGAAGAAAGAATTTTCTTCTTTTTATTACACCTAATCGAATTTCATAAGTTTGAAATGATGCTAGTCAACAATAAAATGCAAAATCAATTTATTTTTTCAATAAGATAGTGACTTTTATCTTTCAAGAAACAATATACGGCGAAAAACCATAAATATATTTCTTCAATTCACTATATCGTTATGAGCACTTTGTTGTTTTCTATTTCGATATGATTAGACTGTTATAGGTATTCTTTCATACAATAAAATATAAACACATCTCAATCAATATTACGGATTGTAATTAAAAACAAAAAGATAGATATTGAAGTTTGTCAATGTATATTCAATATTAATTAATAACAATAATAAAGCTATCAATTGAATAAATTACACTGTTGGTAATGAAAACGAGATAAATTTCATATTATTTTATTTCTCTGACTAATATATTTATTATCCTATTTATATTTAATAAAGACGCGCGCTTGTGATTTTTACATAAAATATTTTTATTGGCTTCATTGGGCGTATTTTAAAATCTAAAAATTGATTATTTTGAAATAGGAACATCTATTTTTTTGACCTGTGATAATTATATTTTTAAATTTCTTATTTCTTTTTTTGTTTTAAATTAAATTATTTACAATCGTATTTGGCTCTTTAAATATTTCATCAAATTCTGTTGAATTTTCTTGTACAAATAATTCTTCAACAAACTTTGTACTGTAACTATACGTGCTAGCTTTTGATGCATGAATAATAAATTCATTAATTTTTTTTCCAAGAATATTTTCATAAAATACAAGCTTTTTATTTAATCAAAGACTATTGAGTGATTTCAAGAGAAAATTAACATTCACTTGATTTTATCAGTTTTTTAAAAAGTTTATTTATATATTTATCAATGGTAATAAGTCTATTGATAATCTTATCGAAAATTGTTGTTATTATCTTAGACTATTCGACCAAAGCAATACTTATTAAAATAACAATGACTGCAATGTTTAAGACACTAAAAATGATTAATAACACTCTTTTTTTCATTCAATCATTATTCATTGAGGCGACATTAATAAATTTTATTTTTAATCATGAAATATAATTATTTTGAATGCAGAAAAAAAATTGACTCAGACTACTTTCACAAATTAACATGCGACAGTTACATATATGATACTCGAGTCAACGACATATGAGCGATTTTGTTAGAAACATATGAGATAGTTATGCGAGAGATCAATCAAAAATATAATTGAAAAAAAATTCACATAACGATTGTTTTTATTCAGAAAGGAGAGCGGCCAAAAAATGTAGGTCAATAACAGAACGGAAAGAAAAGTAGAACATACATGTGACAGGTGAACTGAAAGGAAAGGAAGTAAGACATTATCTAACAGTGGCTCCATTTGTTTTCACAGTTATAAATATCACATTAACACAACTACCTGCTCAACTGACTGGTTATTCGTTCACTTTGCAGATACGGTACGACATCTAAATGCCACTTACTCGATCTTCACTTTACTTTAGCCCCGAGCAGTTAAAAGCAGTTGAATATTATGTTAACTATCATCTCCTTCCTCAAAAGTTCGTGAATTTTTAAATAAGGTTTTATCAATGTAAGCACAGATTATTCACTACTTGCAATATCATTCGAGTTAGATGATCCCAACCTTAGACTTGTACATTTTGAACACAATTATATTTCACAATAGGATCGATGGTATTCAACCTGATTTCAATCGTTATTCATCAAAAGTCATAGCTATCTCGCCAAACCTTCATACTTGATGCATTTGGAACTAACAATATAAAGAACATCACGACTAATCAAGTGTCTGCATTCATCTCAATAGAATAATCTAGAAGACAATTACTTATTTCTAGTTAAAAAGTGATATATTATACAGTCAGTTATGACTCTCATGTTCAGTCTAAGAAATTCGCTGATTTAGCTAATTGGCTTTAGAAAATATTTCGATTAGCTTCAATTCTATTACAGATAAACGATCGAATGACACTTTTCAACACATATGTGTTAAAAGGTTTTTCAGAATTTTGAATTGTTAAATGAATTTCGTCCTACACAAGATGTGATGAAACTCAAACAGGTGAAATGACTGAGTAATATGAATTTTCAAATGAAATTCTTCCAGAAAAAAGCTTTGGAAGGTTGTAGTTTGCATGTTGCTTTTGACATATATAACGCTATTATATATTAATTTTAGTCGAACGAATTAAAATGTAAACTTTTCTTTTGGGCTTCTTTTTGGGTTTTATTATGCATTTTATTGTGACCTTGTAGGTCTCAGCAGTATCCATAGTGCTAGAGTCAATTAGAAACCAATGGTTAATGTCTTAGAAAAACGTTATATCTGTTAAGTATACTCAAGTTACTGGTATCAAAAAATATCACAATGCGATTGTGTTCTGTAGGACGATTTCTTGGTTGCGCTTTTCATAAGAATAAGATTTTCTATGAATATGTGATACGATGTGAAATGTCATAGAAACGTTTTTTATGTAAAAATCGTGCACGACAATCATGTCAGAAAACATAGCAAACATTTTTCAGCAGAAGTTAAATAAACAGAAATAATTTATTTTGTTACAACAACAAATAAATATCAACGTTGGTTTAAATAAAAACCAATAGTAATATGAAGAATCGCATTTATTTGTTTTTGTTCCTGTTTCATCATCGAATGACAGTATTTCCATATTAGTCGATAAACATTGAGGTTTCTTGTGTACAAATAATTTGTTTACCCGATGAATTATTAACTATTGTTTTCAATATACATGCATGTTTCATTATTGACCTAATATAGACATATGACTTTGAGCATAAGTCACGAAATTTTCGTTGGAATTTTTCGCGTTGGACTGTTCTTTAATGTTTGGGGTAGATAAGAGAATATGTGTCTCTTGACGAAAAACTCTAAATTAACTTTTCAATTACAATATTTCTAACATCAATGTTACTTAGAAATTGATCGATACACCACCACCGTTGCATCTCGAATATACGTATTTATAAAATGTCTTGTTACTCATGTCGAAAAACTTATTAACATATTCTCTTGTTTATATTTTTATTAGAGAACAACGTCTAAATTCAATTTTTAGTCAATTTTATAGATTACATTTCGAGAAAGTATATAACAAAGAAAGAAATATCATGATATATCACATACACAACAAGATTCTTTTAAGCATAATAACTATGTAAAGCAAATGCATCGGTTAAAATCGAAAGTTGATTTTCGGTGAAATTCTCTTGATGTTCATGCCATGAATCATGATGAGTACGACGAAATTCCGACAAACATTGTTGCATTGATTTCTAAAGAAAAACAAATATCATCTATTCATACGATAGCAAATAGAAAAATACATACTTGTATCATATGAGGATCATAGGAATGTTCGCAAAGAAGCATTAATGCGTTTGGTACATAAGTTGAAATATCGTATGGACTTGAAAGAACCATGGCACATAGACCCAAAACACCTAGAATGACAATCAAAATAATTTGAAACTGTACAGCATCATTTATGTTACATATATTACCTCCATGTCGTTTGATAATATTCTTGGCCAATGTTACTTTCTTACCATCGATTTTCGTAAAACAATTAGTTTTACTCATTATACGAAAGTATTGCTAATAAAATAAACAGTATAAAATTGCTGTCAATAGGAAAAAAAAATAATAGGTTGTCCTACTAGATCTTCATCAGTTACTTGAATATAACCACATTGATAGAAACCTGATAAAGTTGTTGATGCTGCTATACGCACTTCAAGTTGTTCATCAAATAAACATTTAAGTACAAGTGTATGTAGTTGTTTAGCATATTGACGAGCATTGAATAGATTATAAAAGATCATATTCTGCATGAAATCAATAGCTGCTTGACGAGCATGCCATTTCGGATTCGTACAAATCTATATTTAATAAAAATATTTTCTATATTCTATCTTTTATATCAGATATTCAATTAAATCGACTCCGATTGGTTCGAATTAGTCCGAATTTCATCTACTCTAAAGGGGTTTATATGGCAGAAATTTTTTTTTTGTATTAATAATGATTCCAATTTCTCGAGATACCTTTATTCATGTCTCTTGTAGAAAATTGCTTCGAGTTTGGTCTCTATTTTATATACATACTTGCTCTAATTGTTGAATAAGTTCTTCTAAAAAGTTTTCATGTAAATAACGCATTCCAATATTTATTCGAGTAATTGGTAAAATATCTTTCAAGATATGATTATTGGCAGCAATATTTTCCATTTCACAAAGCTAAATAGTAAATATTAAAATAATTATTCTTGATAATATAATGTATGTACGTACGTAAGGAAATAAACGAATTAATGAATGTTTCATTGGTTGTCGAGACCAGAAGAACAATGAGTTGAGCATTTGAAGAACTAAATTATATCAAATATTTATATCTTCCTTTAAATATTGAATCGTTACCTGCTTCCATAAAATTTAATGCTTTACAAGCTTCAAAATCCATTTCAACGACTTGATCAGATACATTGACTAAAAAATATTATTTTCAAGATTGAAAGAGAAAAAATATATATTATATCCTACCTAACGGTTTCTTATCACATATTTCAATAGCTTCACGTAACCGTTGGCATATACTATCAATGAATTGGTTGACATTAGGCTGATGTGTCGATTTTTCATGAAATAATGTTATATCAAAACTAAGTGATATTGATAATACACTGATAACAAATAAAGTAGATTTTGATGCTATGTTAACAAATAAATTTGAAAAGTTTTCTCACCTAACGACGCATTCCCGTATAGATTTTGATGAATGATCGAGTAGTAATTTAGCTTGATCATTAATCGAACACCAAATTGATGGAATACGCCATTGAAAATATCGTAAACTTTGAATTAAAGACCATCGAAATGTTTCATTAAGTGTATTAACTATTGTTTGATCATTGATTAATGTACGAAGAAATTCAATTGGTCGACTCATTCGACGAGGATCTGTATTTTCCTATTATAATTAAATATAAGAGAGTTTATTTAAAATAGTAAAAAAAATTATTGAATCAATAACTAACTATGCTATATTTAAAGCATAACGACCAATAATAACATGTTTCAATACTGAGATTAATGACGACTTCGGTAAGAAATGGTGTCAATTTTTTCCAAAGTTCATCAAGCTAAATTAAATGTATTATTATTCGAAAATTAGAAAGTTTCATTTACCATTTCTAACGTCCAATATTTCGAACCACGAATCATGCCAGCAACAATTTCGGCTGCTAATCGATGACTACCTTTTTGTCGTTCTTTTATCTGTTCATGAATGAGAACATACAATTGCTCCATGAAATTGTCGATAAATATAAAACCAAAATTTCGAAAAAGACCCTATATAATAAATTATTCATGGCATGAACTCTCTATTATTTCTATCTACCTTAAATATTGCAAATCTGGTTTGGTCAAAATTTATTATGCCATTATCTTCATCAAAGATTAGTAATTGTGTAAATCGTATAATAAAATTCTTATCAATAAAACGATCGTATAAAATGGTTACTTCATCCGGCATTGTATCTTGTGTATATCGTGTTCGTTCATTTATTGAATATTTAATCACTTGTGGCCATGTATAAGAACCATGAAATGACTTATCCAAAAAACATGTTTGTTGCCATTCAATCTGTGTTTGTGGTGGTTTATAATTATTGATTGTTATCCATAAATTATCATTACGATCAATCGAATGACTTTTATTATTGTTGATATCTGATGATGATTTATTGATATTATGAAGAATTTCTTCAAGAGATTTTTCTATATAAATTCGAGGTGGTTTTTGTAAACGACAAAATGCTGCAACACCTTTTGTTGCACACTAAATAAATATAGAAAAGTTATATATATCTTTATCATAATTTATCAAAATTAGAGCTCGATTCAAAAGTTTGTAAGTCGATGAGTTCTACTGAAAACAAACCTTTCGCAATTCTATATTATCATGAATAAGAAAATCAACGAATGTTTGAATGCATGAATGTGGAATGGGCACATGCTTTTGAAGAAGAAGACATAATAATGACATTATTGCTTTTTGTTGTTTCCATGCTCTATATATTCATAAATAAAGTAAAAACTTTTAAAATATAAGAAAATAAATTTTACAATGTATCACGCTTCAATAGCGAATTAAGTATTTCCATCAGATTGTTATATGATTTAATGTTAGCTCGATTACGTTCGTCCTGAATCTTTGTTTCAATCTGTTTTAACGGGCACCATAGAGCAGCTGCTGCATGTTTCGTCATTTCATTAATATCTTGAATGAATGAATCTGTTACGAATGTTTTGAGAATTTTTTTATTAATATCATCAATTAATTTTTGTGTACTAGGTCTTTTTGCATAATTCATAAGAGCAATTGATGGCCATAATTTTTCCATCATTGTCCATGAATATTTTGTAGGTAAGAAAAACAAATTATTGCCAAGAAGAATATAGAGACAACCCTAGAAAGTTAAAAAGAAAAAAGTGAAATGATAATAGAAGAGAATTGACGAACTTTAATTTGATCATGATCAGTCTTGTCCGGTTCATTAAGCAATTCAACAATACGATCAACGATTATTTGGAATGAGAAATGATAATGATGAAGAATGGCGAAAAGTTCGAATTGTGCCTTTCGACGTATCTGCAATATCAATATTGTGTAAATATTTATTACAAGAATTCAACGTACTTCACTATATCGATTGATTGATAAATCAAACAATTTTAATGCAATTTCTTTATCGATTTCTGTCAATGTGCGAAAATGATTTTTTTCGAATCTCTAAAATTCAAAATTTGTCATAATATATTAGTTTTTTTTAAATATTTGATTACTTTTAACTGTAATGCTATTTTTTTAATTGATAAAAAACGAAGATTTTGTTGTTGATCAAGAAGTTTATTCTTAAATAATTTTTTATTCAATTGAACATCTTTAAACGATTTATAAGTACAATTATTAAATATACCATAATAAATAGATGATAATGAATAGATCTACAATTCAATATCTAAATGAGGAAAATAATTGGTAATATTTATAGTTCTTACTTTAAGCGCTGTGTTTATTGATTTAACATCATCTGGATGATTTTCTACAAGTACATCTATAAAATAAAACAAAATTTATTTTGGATTTTTATTGATGAATAAAAAAAAAACTTTACCAAGTAATTTTCCAATATCAATAACAAGACGCATTCGTAAATTTTCTCTGAA
Organism: Macrotrachela quadricornifera; assembly: GCA_022393335.1. Taxonomy (NCBI): domain Eukaryota; kingdom Metazoa; phylum Rotifera; class Eurotatoria; order Philodinida; family Philodinidae; genus Macrotrachela; species Macrotrachela quadricornifera. Next base: position 12,220 of record JAJEKB010019678.1, read on the forward strand.
TTCTAAATATAAATAAAAAAAAAACTTATTATTTCTTTGAAAATTATTCTTCTTACTCGGTTTATTATGACAAATTGGATATTTTAAATCACATGAAACAACTGGTAGTGCACTACAACAATGAATAATATGACATTTTTTTTTATTTGTCCAACCTGTTTACTCACAGATTTTGCACATTTTGGCTATCAATACGTGGTATCATATTTAAACATCCAATAGATATATAATAAATAATTGTTAATGATCTTAATCGTTCATCATTTGATATTTTTAGACTTTTTTCATTCAATAATGTCAATTCAGAATAGATAAATGTTTCGACAAATTCACAAGCAAAATTAATTTCATCAACATTTGGAATATGATATTGAACTTGAAGTTTATCAAAATCAACATGTTGTCCCCATGCCTAAATAATGAATGATACGAATGTTGAATTTTATAAAAAGAAGAAAAAAAAAAAGATTGAAACTTACACGAATAGGTAAAAAATCATTGAATGGTTCATCAATATTTTCAACTGTAAGTCGATAATCAACTGGATATATATGAGAAAGTGATTTGAGTAAATGTTTAGCTGCATTAGCAATTGCTTCATATGCATCTTTGTTAATAATAGATATACATCGACGAAAAACAGACATAATCATTTGTTTATAAATAAGTAGAATATCACCACGAGCACGAACTAATTCCGAGAAAAGAATTAAATACCAAGTAAGTTCAATATCACCTTTATGATCAGTTAATAGCATATTTGATTCCGGTGTATTCATTATCTTTTCAATGGAATCATATGTTTTAGGTAACAAATATTTGATTGTTTCATCTGGATTACATTTAACAATAGCTCGAACAAGTCCAGTTAGTAATTTTCGTACTTTCGGCGATAAAAATACACATGAAACAAAATCTGTTATTTTGTCTCGAATTACCTAAATGATTCATTCATATTTCATTTTATAGACTACACTCTAAAAAATACATCGGTTTTTTGAAAATCTATTTTAGTTGGTTTCCAAAAACATGATTCTTCTTTTTTAGCGTATATTGAGAAAAGAAAAAACGTAAAAGCATTCAAATTCATAGTTGTAACTCAGACAACCTAGAAAAAATTATATTTTTCTGCAGCAGAGTAGATCAATCCTTCGATTTTAATCTTTTCGAAACATGACCAAGTATATATATATATATATCTGAATGACAAAAGAAAATTTTCTCGTTTTTTTTTGTTTAATTTCAGTTAAAAGAATATGATTACAATGTTGCTATGATGCAAGAGCTAAGTATCCATTTTTCAGATTTTATGGAAGAAAAAGAAGAATAACTGTTAAAGGAATAAACATGTATCTGAAAATATTCTTTTGAAAAACACTTTCATCATAAATACATACTTGAAAAATTTTACTGCTACATTGTTGAACAATGTTAGAAATTATTGATATGAGTTTTATTTCAATAGTATCATCTTCGATACTGTCTTCGGTAATATCTGTAGCATCATCAGATACATTAGTTGATAATATTTCAATCATTTGAAATATTCGATTAAGAAATTGAATAATAAAATCTTCAAATTTTTTTGTTGATAAACATACTTCTTTTTCAATCTATTATACATAAATTAAAATATTATTTTCAAATTACTATTAATTCTTACTTCTGTTAGATCATTTCGAGTTTGTATCGCCGATGAACAATCAGCACATATAATAAGTTTAAATATAGCATTATAAAAATCTAATGTAATTGATGTTTTTTTTAAATCATTTAAATCAATACCAAGTAATACAGCCATAAGTAATGGTATTACATATATTTGTCCTTGAGAATAAGTTGATGTTTGTTGTACTATTTGACGAGTAATACGTGTTAAACAATGCATAATTGATGTAAAACGATGTGGTTCAGTCATATTATCAATAGATGAAAAAAGTCTATAAACAAAATCAATATTAATAAAATATTAAAAAACAAAGTCATATAAGAATATCAACTTTTCAACAATCGTTGGTATAATTAATTCTGGTCGAAGCATAGCAAGATACTGACAAGCTTCAACTGCTTGTTTACCATGATTTTTATTGAAAATTGAAATAAATACATATTCTTTTACACAATTAACAAAATCAATAATATTCTGTTCCGTAAGTCGAAATGATTGATGTGATGCAATAAACCACAATGAATCAACTTTACATTCTCTATAAAATTCTTCACATATTATTAAACTACAAACATGAATTATACTTACAAATGAACTCGATCAAAAAAATATTTAGTAAGTTTTAAAACAAATTCAACAAGATTATCTTGAAAATATCCTGTATTTGATGGATGATAAAAACTTTTTATAGCAATCAGTAAATCTTTTAAATATTCAAGACATGTATTTTTATTGCTTAACATAGCAACGATCCATTTTGCTATACTTGACATTACATAACCAAAGTTAATTGAAGACATTTGCATTTTACCAATTGGAAGAGAAAAACCACTTAATATACGAGTAAAAATCTAACAAATAAAGATTTTAATCATAAAAATTAAATAAATAAAAACTTTATCACTTTTGATAACCAAGGTTCCCAATCAATATAACCAATATTATTCCAAGCAACTGATGAAAACATAATAATCATATACTAAATAAAATTGTTGAAAAGGATTATACAAGTATTTAGAATATTAGATAACTATAAAACTAGTCTAAACATAGGTTATTAGCTGTACTCAACATAAAATTCTTCAATAACACTTTGTTGGATTCTATTTTCAACATTTGTACTATCTTTCCTTATATGATTTTATTCCTTGTTCAAAAATTTATAACACGTATACTGTAATCATTTCTATTATACATCACTGTTTTTACTGAAATGATTTATTTTCTGCTTTTGAATCGTTATCTGTTACTCAAGCAATCTTGCATAAACTTGAATCATTTCGAGCGATGAGAAGGAAAAATGTCGATTCGTTGCATTCATTATTCCAAATGATTTCACTTACACGTAAACGTATTTAACCGTATCTTAAATTGATTATCAAACTTAGTAGTAATTTTCAATATCAAACCTATCAGATGCTATATCAAATTTTCAGAAACATTCTAATCCATTCAGTCATTCTCCATTATTTTCTTTTGAAATAGTCTCTTTGCCACTTATTTTTTACGCTATATTTTACTTATACTTTATCTTTCTTTTTAAAATTCTGATTTATAAACTCACTAATTCCCATATTGCTTTATTATTGACATTTTCCCAAATACCAAAAAATTCATTTAACCATAATCTAAAATAATACAAATAGTGAAAAATTGAGAAAGGAAATAAACAAACTTGAATCCTTGATCATGCAATGCTGGAGGCAAATTAACAGGCAAAAAATAATAGAACATTTTAAATGTATCAGTAAAGAGCCAATCAGTTAAACATATTTGTGGACGAAATTGATCAAGAATTTCTTGAGTAGCTGTTGAGGAGAAATATGGAGAACAGTATTGAATACAATGTGCAAGTGAATATCTAATATTTCTTGAAAAATAAAAATAAATAGAAATAGAAATAGTGAATGTTAAGTACAAAAATCACAAACTCAGGTAAATTAGTTAATCCATGGGTTTTATCATGGTTATCAAAAATGGGTTTAATCCATTTGTTCAAAAGACGCCAGTCAATTATTAGATCGTCTCTTGTGATTAGACGAGTTTTTCTACAAAATATAACAATATTAGATGATTTTTTTCTCTGAATTGTATTTGAAAAAAAAGAGAGGAAGTACAAACCTCAGGAGATGACAGAGCATATCTAAGCATATTTTTACGCTTGAATAATTGAGATTAGTAATCGAAAGAATAGATAAATAGAAATGAATCAATTTTAAATGATCACTTTTAGTAAAATGATATCCATAGAGATAAATAAATTGTTCTAATTTACATGACCAAAATGAAAAACCTGGTTTAAATTCAGCCAATTGAATAGTACGAGATAAATTTTCTTTAATTTCATTGAATAATTTAAAACCTTGTTGTTTAATTGATTCATAAAATGGTAAGTATTTATTATAGATATTTGGTTTTTGTAAATTTTCATCGTGAATTTCCAATTCGACGGCACTTACAATTTCTTTTTGATCGAATGGATAGCTACCCATTTGTGTAGCCGACAATAGAATAATGTAAGATTAACGGTATTTCAATTGATTATACTAGAATTAATTCAATAAAGCCTATTAGTGATTAAAATTGTGAGAATCGTTTAAACATGAGAGTCAATTATCGGACACATTATCTTTTTACTCATTCTATCAGGAAAATTTGTCAAGCTTAAACGGGTAAACATCATGCATACTAAAATGACTCGATAGTACGAAATATCTATTGATTTATAACAGTATGTATTTGTCGCGAATAAACAACAAGAGCAAATTAACGTTTAAAAAGAACGCTGCTTTCGGATAAGAAAGGTTTTTAAGGGATGAACTTTGTGTCCATGTCACAATACCATTATGATGTTGATATTCATACTGATTATATAAGGGAAACAATTTTTACAGACTAGCTACATTATTAGGTAATGAAACGTCATAAAATTTGATTAAAAGATTTCGAAGTAGAAGAAGCTAGCTGGATAATGTATTTTTTCAAATAAATGAATTTGATTTTTCTTAATGAACTATATATTGATTGAAATTTCTTAATTTGATACTAGTGTAACTAGTCAGTGAGATTGCTTTCCTTGTATGATTAGTAACGGGAGACCTATAAAGGCTTATGATGAGTGAATCGACAGAAAGAAGTCTCAAGATTCTTTAGAAAGAAGAAAACACTTTATTTTTACATACCAATATCAGCAATGAGAATAAAATAATAGATAGATTTGTTCGTGCAATTGATGTATATATATATGTATATTATTTGCTGCAGCTGTCGGATAAATAAATACATTGTATTTGCCACGATCGCCTAGCCGTCATGCAAATATGAATGACTTTGTGTATCATTGCTTACCCTCAGGTTACTTATCCGCGGACGGAAATTGCCCGTAGATTATCTGTCAGTGGATGATCGTTGTCCACAAAACAATTCTTTACCTATGCTTCTTTTCTTCCAACATTTTATTCATTTCAATATCTCAACCGCATGTATACAGCTTAGATTTGCTATTGATTATTCATTTAAAATATTTAACATTCGTTTTTGTTTGGTGTTCGGGTGTTTATAATTGATCAATGATACAAAGCAATAATTTATTCGTCGAGAGCATTATTTTTTATCATAATATTAAATTTTTTTATGGTGAAACATGTGCTCGTAAATTTGCTTCTAGACTGAAAAAATACACTAAAACACATTCTACAAAATAATTTTTGGTTGACTCTGATAATTCATGTAGTAAGAAAGTTATAAGCTTAGAAATGTACTTTGCAAAGACAGAAATTAACCATGCGCTTTCTACAACAACAAGAAAAAAAGAAAATAGTCAACTAAATACATCTTGTACGTTCAGTTTATTTGCCAAATCACTTTTGAAACATTATATAATTAATCTTAAATGTCAAACATGCTCCTCGAGAGTAACACTTTCGTAAATTTGCTCTTCTTTTGAAGGCAACAAATTTCATTTGAGTAGAAATCATTGTTGTTGATGCACTAAAATCTTATTAAAATTTCCTTCAATATACAGTGATACATTAAGAAAAAAAACAAATCGATTATTACAAATGGAGACAGTAAATCATAGATTAAGATGGAATGTATCAAGAATTAATTGACTGGTATAATTAAAAAAATTGATAAAAAGATGAATACATTAAAAAGAAAGAGAAAATCAAAGAATAATAAATGTGTCATATCAGAATGTTATCTTGGAAATAGTTGAATGTTTCAAGTTATCCTTTAATTTATACGGATTTTTTCAATACACTCTTTCTTTTTGCTTCTAGAAATTTTTAAATAAACTGAGGACTAGAAGAAACTTTTGAATAACATATTTGGATTCAACATCGAAAGACATCAGTAGCGTAGCCTTGGGCTAATGGACAATTACTCAATGGCTCAACAGCTTTTGTTCAATAATTTTTGGAAATAAGAACAATTGCATAATGCTAAAAATTCTTAATACATGCGAGTTCGAAGACTTAACAAATACAAAATCGATCAATAAGTAAATCAAAGTGCTCTGAAAGTACGATTCACGAATAAGGTGTAACTGCAATGATGTTCAAGTCTTTAATTCAGAGGATGTAGAGTTGACTGAAATTCACAGCCATATAAAGTATATTTTTTAATCGTTTTAAAGAGTTTTTCATCATCTATTAGGTATTGTCATACGAGTATATTTTTCTTTGTTTCCTTTCTTCTTCATACTTATAATTTATCAAAGACACAAACATATGTGACTCCACTTATCTGGTTTTTGACTTTGTACCATCAAAAAAGTTTTATCAAAATTCGGGTTGTTGAGATCAATTATTATTGGAAAAGTATTGATAAGTCCTTCTCCTCTGCGTTTGACTGCTTGATATTTCTCTTCTCTTATTCCATAAATATTGCCACTAAAACAGTCTTGACCAATATGCGTGGTTAGCTTATTGCGTGGTCTTCGACACTATACACGATATATAGGCGTGACCAGTCCGTGAGTTATTCTAACTCTGAATTTTTTGTATATATTGTGTCTAAAATATATTTAAAAAAATATAATTTTGTTTTACTCTTTATAGTACTCATACAATGCTGTTGATTTAGCAAAAGTAAGGGCTCTATACTCCGTTTAAAATCAAAATAATGAAATGTCTTCGAGGAACCTTTCGATACTTAAAAACAGATTTTTTCAAGATGCTTACTTATTTCGGTTTCAAACAAGATATGGGCCTCTTATTCTTCACAAATTATCAGTATTATGTGAGTTCTATAACCGGTAAAAAAATCATCTTTTTCTGATATATTATAGAAACTACATGTACGAAAAACCAGAGTTGGGATATCTTATGGCGTGGACACGTTCATATGTATTTAGATTATAATGTACCACAATGTGTTGTTAATTGCTTTAAAGACTATAGCATATCAAGGTAAACCATTTATGTTTTTTTAACACAAAAATGTAATTTCTTTGCGAAAAACTGTAACAATCATATTTAAAAATTACTTTTTAAAAGTTCGATTTTCACAAAAAAATTCGAGTACCCAAAGGTTAATAAGCATCGGTTTTCGTGATGGAAATAGATTTTAAAAAAAACTCCAACGTAAAAGACAAATTTATGAACTAAATTTCGAACGTTTTAGACAATTTAAAGAATATGATCAAAAATTATCTCTAGAAAGTTGGTTTTTTTTACAATGATAAAAGATTTATGAAGCTTTTTGTAAAATATATGATATGATAGAGCGTCGAACGCTAAACAAAATTAGCTATTTACATATTATACTGGCATGAACTGATGATGAATTATTTGCAAAAGACTATCTAATTGTAAAGCTTTCAACATGTTCTTATCGTTGGCTTTAGTTTTAATAATTATACAGCAATATGCCTTTAATTAGAAACTAAACTACGTACGTAATTATCTTTGGTGATTGTTAATTACATCAGTCAACAAATGTTATATAATTTTTTTTCTCTTTATGATGTGATGAGGTAGAATTATTTTTCGAGTCAAAATGCAAAAATGGAGCCCTTAGCTATCACCAACGTGAAATTGAACTTGTTTTTTTTTTATTCCCTCGACTGAGAGGAGGGTCATATGAAAAAAAATAGTTTGTTTGCTTGTCACAGGTCAAAAAAACATTCCGGGTCACAAAAAAACATAGGCTTAGAACTTCTACATATGTATAGGTTTTTGCTAAAATTTTGCTAGGGAATATCAATGCGCAGTAACCCAAAATTGAAGTCAGATTTTAGATTTGACTGACCACTGGTCAACAAAAAATGGATCAATCAGAAATCAGCTTTTTTATATTACGGTTTTCTGGACTTTTGCTAAAAGTTTATTATAGGTTATCGATTCCCAGGAATCCAAAACTGAAGTCAGATTTCAGATCTGGCTGACCGCTGATCAGCAAAAATGGACCAATCATAAATCAGCTTTTTTCCCTCGACTGAAGGGAGGGTCATATGAAAAAAATAGCTTGCTTGCTTGTTTGTCGTCGGGATCAAAGGTCAAAAAAACCTGTTCGTAGAAAAATCGCAACTTTAAGGTCAACTTGATGGCGTACGTTTGAGCAAAGGTTTTCGAAATCGGGGAATTGAGTGGCATATTAATTTTTTAAAATTTCCAAATGAATTTTTTATGTCATAAAAGGCTTTTTTAAAGAAAATAATAATTTTTTACAAAGTTTGACCAAAGTAACCGGGGTCGAGGAATAGATTGGTGATGTCAGTTTTTTAAAACGTTTTTGAGATTAATGTTTTTACACAAAGGACAGATTTTTTTACAAAAAGAATTTTTTTTTATAAAATTTGATTAAAGGTAATTGACGTCGAAGACCTAAATCGACTTTACTTGCTGTTATATTATTTTCCTATAAAACTAGAAAGCTGAATTGTAGAAAAATAATTGTCAGTTGAGAAAAAAGTTTGATACATGGAACGGCTAGCTCTCAGTGTCGTCGACGAACAACTAGCCGTTCTCTCTAACAGCTACAACATTTGTGTTTCAAAGAAGACTTAAAGAATTATGAGAGTTTTATGGAACGTATTGTCTCGGAGCTGCAATCGTAATCGGAATTGAGCGGAATACTGGGCTACCAAAGAATAGGTAAATGGTTTCGGTGCCTGAAGTTTGAGGAGAATAATGTATTTTAGTTACCTATTCTAAGGAAAATCAGTGAGCATTTTGAGAGAAACGAATAATGGCAGAATTAAGTAGTTAAAAGGCAAAGCTTCGCTACCCTATAAAGTTTGATGCATGGAACAGCTAGTCGCGAGTGGCGTCCTGGAGGGGCGCCGACGAACGACTAGCTGTTCTTCTGTAGTTAGGCATAGGAGCTGTGCTCCAATAGAGATATAGAAAAATATCTCACGGGATAATTTGTCGCATATTATGTGACATTCGTGGTAACGGTATGAGCAGAATGGCAGCATATTGAAAACGTGCAGTTTTGTCTGAGATGCAAAATGGGGCCGGAGTCATTGTGTGATACTAGAAGTCAACTGATGGATGCATTCTATGACGATTTGACTAGTTTCTTGAAATAAGTGAAACGTGCAAAAGGCAAATTAGAACTATGAATTATCACCTGTTTAATGAAGCTTGGCCGATGGAACGGCTAGCCGTGAGTGACGCCCCTTAGGGGCGCCGACGAACGTATAGGCGTTCCCATAATTTACCGCGAAAATTTTGCTTTAGTATAGACTCATATGAATCAGTTTTAAATTGATTCTTAGCAGTTTAAATCAATGTCGTTACTATTAAATGATCGGAATCATACTAAGAAGCTAAGCCTAAAAGATGATGTGTTCTTTAAGCAAAATTTCTGTTTAATAAACTGAGAAGTAATTGAAAGAGTTTTATATTTTTATGATTCTATATGGAATCAAGAGTTGAAATATCTAACATGATCAGACAAAGTTTACTTAAATGTAGCGATGTAATATTCCTTTCAGAAAATGGTCAACAAATCCACAGGTTGAGCGCTACCTTATTGAATTTTATTCTGTAATGATAGTTTTAGAATAAATTTATAAATCAAGCCATCATACCATACCGAGTCAAAAGCAGCTTTTATATCGAAGAGAACGACAGCTGAATGGCGCCTTTGAACCATCATCGATTAATGCTGTTTATCTACTTTACTTCATCCTTATATTACATATGAAATGAAATAAATCTACTAGCTTATTCGCAACAAATTGAACATTTGACTTTCTTTCTTCTGCTTTAATTTCATATTCAATATGAAATCGAGTAAATCCAATAGCTGATTCGCTGTTACTTTATCATTATGTATTTTTTCTTTGTATCCCACTCGTGTTATGTATATATTGTTTACACATTATCAACCATCAACAACACACGTTGCACACATCTCGGTTCTGCAGAGACATAAGACTTCTGTCATACGTCTCTACGTTGCTTTTGATGTGCCAGCCTATATGTAACAACATCGGTCGTGTCTTGGTTGTGTTTTTTCTCTTCTCTGTTCTCTTTTTGTTGAACAATCAAGGCTTTGACTCCAAAAAAAAATAAAAAAAAATTAATAACTAAGATAGTCGTTAGTCTTAAATACATAATAGGATCATATACTTGCATGCATGTTGAAGTAAGGATTTTCATAAAGACGTCATTAACATAAGCCGATGTCATTTTAAAGAGAAAAGATTATAATGCTTACATCCAATGTAATTTTTTTTCTAGATGAATTTTTCTAACAAATATTTTTTTATCATATTAGATAAAAACGACAAACAACTTATCTGAAAGAAAAGGAATATTGACAGAATGAGTGAGACAAGTACTAGCGCCTTTTCTGAACCTCCGTTGAATCCTTTTACTTCTAATTCTTTGTTCCTCGTTCTTTTGTTTCGCTATGGATTTGGATTGATCTTCCTCTTTGGTTTTATCGGCAACTTATCTAGTATACTAACGTTCATCCGACCCACGTTGCGTGATACATCTACTGGAATTCTCTTTCTAATTTTGGCTATCACAGATACCATGTTTTTGCTCATTTCAATTTTCGATTTTGTCGAAGTGGGTTTGATACAAAAACCAATGTTCTTGACTGCCTACGACTATCTTTGTCGTTTTCGTGGGTTTTCCAAAGGATGCATCCAATTCTGTTCAGCCTGGATCTTAGTACTGATTGCAATCGATCGTTGGTTAAGAACACGTTTCCCTTTCCAGACAAACAGATGGTGTACGCATCGAAATACTGCAATAGTCGTTGTTTTAGTCATCATCACGAGTATTGGTCTACATAGCCACATGCTGAGTGCCGAACTATTCGGTAGATTATTCCCGGGTATTGCCTCAGGCTCCTGTGGACCTATAGACAGGCTTAGTACGTATGGATTCTTTTATATTAATCAATGGTCTCTTATTCAAGTAACGAAATATAGAAATAAATGAAGAAAACCAATCTATTGCTTCGTTTTAGGTATTTGTCTCGAGTCTTATTCCAGTAGGATTGATGTTGTTTAGTAGCATCGATATTTATTATGTCATTAAAAAGACGAAACGACGTATTCAAGTAGATGGACCAAACCAACCACAACAAGCACATCGAGTTCGTTTACAACGACAGATGTTGTTGTTAATGCTATCAAAAGTCATAATATTTTTCGTCACAACAGTACCTGTTAGTGTGCGTCTATTTATAGCTGCTTATGATGTCGTAATGAATCAAACGACTAGTCCCACGGAATTTATCAATCATATGGCAATCTTTACTGTTTTATTAAATCTTAACTATGCTGTAAGTCAGACAATATGTCTAAAGTGTTGGTTGAAAGATTCTATGTCAATTAGTATTAGAAGTGATAAAAAGATTTTCCACATCTTGTTGAAAACGTTAAGAAGCTTAATTTGTTTTCTAATTATATGTTGTAATAGATCAACTTCTATATTCATTGTTTGGCTTCAAAACTATTTCGAGAAGAATTTCTTAAATGTATGAAAACTTTGCATCGATTAATTCGAAGAGTCGTGCGGCCCAATGCAAGTGAATTCAGTCGTACTTTGCAACCAAGAGTCATAAATACAATTGCTCTGGTCGAACGTCATCAAAATCAACCATAGAAATGACTTTCATGCAATGATCTTAAAAAATAAACTATCTTTGATTATTATATATCCATATGAACAAGACGAACCTATCGGAAATTATATTCAAAATAAAGAGTCATGTCAAACTTTGATATTCATTCAGATGTAAAAAAAAGAACGAACGTGCAATATATCGAATGAGTGATATGCAGGAACGACAAAAAGAAAAGACAAATGTAGAAAGAAACATGCCAGATGGATATTGTTTAATAACGAAGGAATAAGAGAGATTTCTCTCCGTTTCGAATCGAACTGAAATCCTCCGATATTCACTTATGAAACATTCTTACTGTTAGAGATACTTTTTTCTGCTTCATCATATATTCAACAATGATGGGATCAGTTAGATTCAATGGAAATATAAATGATAATATATCTTGTGATATAGTCTATGACATATACAGAAATGTGAACATGATGCATAAAAGAAAACAACAGAATGAGAACAATTGTAATAGAAATAGGAACAGAATATAGCTGAATAGAAGTATTGTAAAAATTTATTTCGAGACAAATCTTCCAACTTTGAATGAGTGATGATTAGTATTTAATCAATGTTAGAACGTGAATACAATTATTATTTTTTACAAACATCTTACAATGGAGGTTCACGTACTGTAACCGAGCTAGACTTGATATTTTAGAGTCAAAAGATAGCTCTCATCGTCAAACTAACAAAGTTAAAATATTCGCGGCTGTTGACGTTTCCTACGGGAGATACTCAATTTTTACGGTATTACCGATTTGGGACGTATAAGTATATATTTACATTATTCTTGCATATTTCAACTGAGTATTTCGGTAGTAGACTACAGGAATCTTTCTGAACTTTATAAATAGCATTAAGATTACATTAGTTTCGATATCTGTTGAAATTTATTTAAGTACTTAGGGGTTTCCTCCCAGGTCGAGCCTTACGACGATCGTAAACCACCGTATACGATGGAACACTACCATCATTTACGATATGATCTGCGCCGTGTAACGACCGTATTTTAATGTATACAGCCGTATAGGTCAACGTTTACTGTCGTGTTATACCGTAAACCATCGTATGTCACCAAATTCTGGCACACAATCAACCCTCTAACAAAAGAAAAAGGTCTTAAAATACCTTTTCAAGACCAGTGCCATTGGCTGGTATTTAAAAAAATTAAAAATACTGATAATCAAAAATAGGCCTTGTAAGGACTTTTTTTAAACATCTATATCTCTGGGTGAAAGAAAGTGGTAATAAGTTATCGATAGAAAGCAAGTTACACTTACCTTAACATTTCAACAAATGACGATATTTGAAGAAAAACTTGCTTTTTATAGGGGCTGATCAGGCAGTCTAGGCGATTTTGACAATGATTGTCTTTCACTACTGATGAGTCATGAGGCTCTTCATTGAGTGATAGATCTTCACTCTGATTTATGGTACTGTATAATGGGGATACTTTTAGGTCCTGAACTACTATATAATGGTGGTACCTTTAGGTCCTTAAGTACTATGTAATGGGGGTACCTTTAGGTCATCAACTACCATATAATAGGGGTACCCTAAGGTCGTCAAGTCCTATACTATGGGGGCACCCATAGGTCCTCAAGGGCTGCTATATGGGGTACCCTTGGGTCCTCAAGTCCTATACTATATGGGTACCTATCGATCTTCAAGTCTTAGATTAAAGGATAGATAAAGTGCCCCAGTGTGTTATTAGGACGGTACTCATAGATCTTTAAGTCTTGTATTATGGGATACGCCGAGGTCTTCAAATCGTATACTATGGAGATATCTGTAGGTCTTCAAGCACTTTATAACAGCGCACCAATGGTCCTGTACTAATATTTCTTCACCTATAGGTAGGTCATACTAGAAATATGAAATTTGTTTGCTTGTTTCTGCTTGGGTCAAAAGTTAATTTTTGTTCACTTAATTTCCTCGACTGTAGAGAGGATCATATGGAAAAAAATAGTTTGTGGCTTTGTGTTAGTGGAAAATTTCAAAAACCATATCCTCATGGAAGCACTATAATAGACTTATAAATGAGGATGACTCGCATTCAGCAATTTTTTACAAAACTGATTGGTTGATTTTTTGTACGAATCAGATTTGAGAAGGATTTTGGTCCAGTATTAGTCGGAAGAAACGTTTTGGTTCCTTATGCGATAATGATTAACTGACGGAGCTCTTTCGTAAGTACATATTTTATCGGAAACAATTTTACGAAAAAGATGAAGTAGTTTTATTCGAATGTTATGATTTAATTGAAGAAGTTAGAATCTCTTATTCTTACAAAGTTGTTGGGTCAATTCTTCCCATATTGACACATAGAAAAGAAAAAACTTTTGCCTTTCGCAGTCGAGGGTGAAGTGAGTCGAATCAACGAGCGTTACTTGTTTTGTCAGCAAGAGAAATGTTGCAAACGTTCGCTATCTCAATAACCTTTTTGTTCTGATCTGGCAATAGTAAAGATAATGTTAGGATAGAACAAATGAGAATAAATCCTCATCAGGATAATTTAATTCACTTATTTTCTCACTTGACAACTACGGTTACGTGATGTATTTTCAGTAAATAATTTTATTGCAATTATATTTTTTCTTGAGTGATATGGAAAAAAACAAAAACAAATAATTATTGGATAACAGAATGAAGAAATCCAATTATTAGGAAATCGACAAAAAAATTATGTTTAACATGTTCATAGTTCAATGAATTATCAAAATTGATTTTTTTTAACTTTGTAATATCTATTTGTGATAATGATAGTGATGTAGGCAACTCAAAATATCCGAAAAGAAATTATTCGTTGTAATAGGTAATTGTAGAGACGTTGTACCCAGTGACGATATAAAAAGCCTCATTAACAGGGATCGAATAAATAAACATCTTAGAAACGCTGTCTTTTTTTCTTCTACTTAACATTAGCATGTGAGATGTGCAATTCTCTCTGTTCCTATGCTATAGTATCAATATTATAACAAAGAAGGAAAGGGCTCTTAAGTTTGTTGCATCATTTCTTTACTATCTTACTCGCACTTTAAATGGTGGAATATAAATAGTATAATAATTAACTTGTGATGAGAAAAGATAAAAAGTTGGTTGAATAAATCTAATTTTTCAAATAGACATGTGATTGGTCTTAGCTTCTTCTAATCAATTACATAAAGAAATTTTGTAGATTATGGTAGTCGTTGCATGGTTAACAGAATGAGTCACATACTGTTACTTAGTCAGATAAAAATTAAACAAGTGCGTTAAAAAAATCGTTGCTGGTTACTTCAATATTTTTTTTCTGATCACAGATCAAAATCTACGCGTTTTCTGTTACATGACACAATCACCAATGACAAAGAAGTGAAGTGAATAATGAAGATGACGTGTAAATTTTGTATTGAGAAGGCAAAATGTAATAATGAAATCACAATATGCTTTGGCGTCTTTTATATTTGTTGAGAAGAAATGAAAAATGTTGAAACACTGTGTGCTATATGAGATGAATCAATGCGTCATGTCACAATGATGATGCAATTAGCTTGAATTATATAAAAGAAACAATTTTATTAAAAGACATGTCATTATTTATTATATTCATTCATTCAAAATGAGCAAAATGCCGGCTAAAAAAGGAATTTCTACCAAGCGTGGCACTTCACCAGAGAAAAAACCAAATTCGAATACCACCAAATCGTCACATAAGGTCGATGTAACGAAAACTGCGAATGAGCCAGTGATCATAGCTGCTGATAAACCAGAAATAAAGACTGTCAAAGAGGTCAAGCTGAAAGAAGTTATTCCAAAGGAGATAGAAAAATTAGTCAACTTGAAAAAATGGCCAATCATCATTGATGAAGTCGGTGAGTGGAAAATTTATTTAACACATTCACCACGATGTGAACCACCGGTGGCTCACAGAATATTTTATAAGGAAAATAAGAAAGAGCAGTTTCTTTTTCTTCTTTTTTCCTATGTACTGGATACAGTATATTCCCTGATCCATTCCGTCTTGTTCCGTATTCGAATCCTTTATTACATAGCGTAATGCTTTTCATTAAAACAATCAAGAGAAAAATATTTATCACAATCAGAAAAGAAAGTTTTCATTCTTTTCGTTGTTGTCGCATTTGCTTCTCTTGATTGTTGATACAAGTGATTCACACTATAATATACTTCATCATGAAATTTCATTGGTTTTTATAATCTCAAGAGAGAAGAGTCAAAGATAAAGCTGCGAAAAGATTACAAAAGAAACAGAATCGAAACGGCATCTCATTTATCTTGTTCCTACTACGCAGTACATAAAAGAGAGAAAAACAAATTTGAGTCGTTATTCTGCTTAGTATGAAAAAGTACTGATTATGCAATATTGTAAACAAAAAAAGCGAAAGAAGTTGTAACATATACTAGAAAGATAAATAAGTACGTCTATCAAGATGTGAATGTACATGAAAATGCATCTATGGAAGTTATTTTCGAAAAAAATTGAATCACAGTGAATGTGTTAAAAGATATTTTAAATCAACCTTAAGTTTTTACTGTATAACAAAATGAACAATATATCAAAACTTTGAGAATATGATGAAAAGTTTAATTAAAAGCTTTCTTACGTATCTATTTCCATTATATAGAGATCTTATTTTTGTTTTATTAATTCTAGGTAATTTGAAAACTTTCTATCGTATGAATGAAATCGTGATCGATTTCAATACTCCTCTCACCGCACAACGTGTGAAAATTGCTCTTCAAAGTGCCTTTTTTGGTCTTACATTCAATCCAGATGGATCCATTAATGATCACCGCCAATATAGTATTCCGAACAATGTCAATCGATTAGTATCCATCATTATGGAAGATAACCCAATAGAAAAATGTATCGAAGATCTACGAAAAGTATGCATTCAACTTCATCCAGATCTTTTCGATACAGTTTTCGGAAAAGCCGATGTCAAAGAGTCAGGACGAGATAATCTCGATCGTCTCTTCATCATGACTCAAACACCTGATGACATACGTAATTCTGATTACTATCAATTCGGAGCGAAGAGTCGAAGTGAAGTACCTTTTACATGTGTATGGATCACTCATCTTACTGAAATACCGCCTGCCTATGATAATCTATTTGGACCAAGATTCAAGTTGAATTACGACTGAATTATGACTTATCACAAAGAAACGAATATCTAACCTTTTTAACCACTTTGAATTTAGAAATCTTACCCAGAATAAAATTTGTTAAAAAGAGTATATAGTAAGTTTCAGAAGAGATAACTCTTAAAATTTAATATGCAGAGAATAAAGCATCTTACGACTAATCGAAAGAAACGAAGAGAGATTTCGATTTTCGGTTGATGAAAAAATTTAATGATTATTTAGTATCACAAAAGAATTGTATCGTTGTGGTTGTATTCACTACTAGCCAATTGAAATTAAGCAGATCTAAATTTATTAGCTACAGCTTCTTCGACAAAACATATACTCGTCCATTAAGCAAGAACTATGAAACACATAGTATTACTTGGGTGGCATGTTGACTATTGATTTTTAGACTTTCCTATTTTCAAGGTTTTATGTCTGATTGAATAATGGAGATAAACAGTACTTTCGTAGAGGATGGAAATGTTTTAGAAATCGATGATCGTAGGCAAGAAATACTGCCACATTGCAGCTATTGAAAAAGTTTCCAAGATTATTGAATGTTTAAGGGTAATGAGTCTACTGTTATTCTTTATTTATTGTAGCCGTTGAAAAATTTGATAAATAACATTTCTCATGAAAAAAAGTAAAATAGTCATGCGAGAAACATTTTCATGTTGACTTCTTACAATTAAATTTTAGATACAAATGATTGTTCAAATTATAATTGAATCATATGCATCATTATAAGAACGTGTTAATTGGAGATAAAAAAGGATTTGATCATGATGAAAAGTATCATTTTTGTACCTGCTTTATCTTATAGTAATGACTGCTTTATGTCAGATAAATGAATTAATAACACAAAAAGTAGTATAACTCCGTATGCTTGATGCTAATTGTAATATAATATAAAATATCTTTGATGAAAAATCTAATTGCCGATTAGATTGAAGTGGAATAGTGTTGAAAATAGACGAAAACTAATAGTAAAAGCTATATTTGACTCTTTAAAACTGATCAATGAAAAAGTTACTGCTGCTGAATTCATTAACACATTCGATACGGTTCGATTTTACACGAGAGTAAGTCTAACAGATTCGTCTTTGTGTACCCTCATCTTATGACAAATGCATTCGTTGGCCTTTTCATTCTGCGCTGTGCTATTGTCTTATATTTTCCGTTAGTGACATCATATAAATATCTCCTTTCTCGATGAATTATATAATTTTTCAATATCGTACCTCTCTCTCTCCCACGCATTTATGAAGTTGGAACAAGCTAGAGTTTCGATTTTTTTCTCTTGCCTCGTTTTCTTTGTCTTCTCTTTGGCTCTATTCTCTCGTATATATACAAACATTATTTTTTATAGAAAAAAACGGGAAAATATACTTTTGATCACCAAAAAATGTACAACTGATCACCAAAATGTGTTTGTTGCGAAATGATCACCAAAAAAAGGTACTGTTGATCACTAAATTTTTTTCTTGCGAAATGATCACCAAAAAAGGATACATTTGATCACCAAATTATTTTATTGTGAAATGATCACCAAAAAAAGATACATTTGATCACCAAATTAATTAGAGTGTAATCAATGAGAGAGCCGGTATTGATAATTGGTGGAGAGGTTATTTCTACCACATAATCTGCTTATTTAAACAGTTAATCAGATTAAAGAACTAGATTAATTAACATTGATCTCGTTTGATCAATTTGATCTCATCAGCTAGGAACAAGTATATAATGTCGGATCCTCACGAAACTATCAATAAAAATGTCGAATAAAGAATGGATATTCTTACGCACAGCTCAATCTTATGATGAAGCAAAAGATTTTGTTAAATCACAATTTAATGTATGTCAATACCGCCGATCAGACTTAAATAATGTTACCAAATATTCTTTTAAATGTAGTGAATATAGAAAATATCCTCATTGTTCTTATGAAATTAAAATTATAGTTCCAGATAATAATGCAAATCTCATTACAATTATGTCTAGAGATGTACATCAAGGTGGACAGTCAATTCGTCGCCGCTCAATTCGTCGCATTCAATTCGTCGCAATCAATTCGTCGCATAACAATTCGTCGCATATTCAATTAGTCGCATATTCAATTCGTCGCGTATTCAATTAATCGCATAAGACGTCGTCGCATGCTTCTCTCTTATGAGAGAAAGAGAGATAAGTGTTAATTAGTTTAGAAATTTTATTGAAAAATTGAGAACATACAAAATGAAAGAAAAGTGAGAAAATTGATTGAATTTACAATGAAATATTAGGAGAAATATTTTTTAAGTATTGATCAATTTGTAATTGGTCATAACCAAGAACCAAACGTGAAATGAGTTCGTCACGCTTACGATAACAAGCTTTTTTTGGCTTTGGTTCATGACCTTGAAGAATTTGAGCAATATCAATTTCAAATTTTGATTGCTCCAGACGAATTTTTTCAGTTAATTTAGCCACTGTTGGATGAGAGATAGCAACACGAGTGACAAATGCGTTGTGCCATCCTTCAACAGCGTTGTTGGAACGAGGAAGATTTGCAATGACGCGATCATAAATATTCCATAATTTGTGATCAAATAATGGTTTTTTTCTTCCAACTCCTATGTAAAAGTACATTTAGAGAATTCATTTAAATATTAAAATTTTACCTCTTCTTTTTGGTTCACCTATCCAAGTTTTTTCAAAATAATTAAGTAAATTTTCGGTATCATCATCATCATCGAATTCGGCAGCCACTATATCAAATCCTTTGATGATATCAATAACAGGAAGAAAAGCAAGAGCAATTAATTTTTTAACATTCATTCGGAAAGTGTTATCTTCTTGATATTTTTTGGATAAGCCGTTGTCTTGAACGTGCCGCCAAACACTCTGACCGAAATGAAAGAGACAACCTAAGAGAGACATTAATTAATACAAAAAAATTGAAATTAGTATAAATCGTACCTTTGTGCGACACGTTTGGAAGTGATTCTTTAATTGATTTTATTGTGCCACTTTCAAAGTCAGTTTGAATTGATTCTGGATCAAAGTCATCTTGTTCGAGAACTTTTTTGAGAAAGCTGTTGTAATCTTTAGTGCTTTTACCAACTAAGAGACCATAAACAAGAGGAATAACAACTGATGACATTAAAGCGTGTAATGTAAATAATTGATAGAAGTCATCAGGGCAAACCTAAAAGAACGTTAATTAGTGATGTAAATTTCTTAATTGGTAACTTACTTTAAACGTTCCATCAGCGAACCAATGTTTTGATTGTTTTAATATTGATAAATTAGTTCTTGTAGAAAAAATTATCATTTCATTATCTTCATATAATAAAAAATCTTCATCACGATAAGTTTTTCTTAAATTGTCTGGTAAATGACCATTTGGAGTAGTTGCTGGTGTTGTACGCTGTCGACGAATTGTTTGTGTGATAACGTCACTCCGTGGTAATTGACCAGCGGCAGATAGAGGAAATGTTCTTAAAGCAGAATGGAGAATCGAGCTTGTTGGTTCATCAGTAGTTGCAGCACGTTGCTTAACGTCATTATGGAGTTTAATAACTGGAATACGATCTGGATTGGGTGCATGATTATGTGTTGTTGGTTGAGAAAGAAAAGTATCCATTGATAAGTTTGTGTGACATCGAGCTTAATTAAAAAAAATATTTCTTTTGATGAGATCAAAGCAGCGCTTTGTTAATTACCTTTACAATTTCGATTTTGACATCGAAAAATTAATTTTGTTATTGTAGTTCGTTCTTGAGTGTAAATATAACCTGCATGTACGACCATTGGTTTTCCTTTTTCAGATAATAGTTTTTCAATAAGAGACATTAGTAGATTATAGTTGAAAATAGCTTTATGAGAGTATTGATTGAAAGTGTTCTTGCTCAAAGAATAAAGTTTATTTATATTTTTGAGTCTCATAATTCAGAACTACAATATAATTATCTCTGTTAATAAACTTATGTCTAGTTCATTATCAGAACACAAAATCCAATTAAAATCTGATTGATTTAGCCTGTTGATATCGTTAGGAATTAGACACAATCACATAATACTGTTCCATTCACTAAGATTATCATCCATTTTAGAATATCAATATTTTAAATCTCTTTATTATCTTTATTTAGTAATTATTCTTTTTTAAAAGTTGAAGATAGAAAAAGCAATTATCACAGAGAGAGAGAGAGAAGCATGCGACGACGTCTTATGCGACTAATTGAATACGCGACGAATTGAATATGCGACTAATTGAATATGCGACGAATTGTTATGCGACGAATTGATTGCGACGAATTGAATGCGACGAATTGAGCGGCGACGAATTGACATAGTGCCGTACATCAACATGAACAAAGTGAACGAAATGCTACAACACGATTACCATCACCAATTCGTGAAAGTGTTTCTAATTATGTTAAATGTGGATTATCTAAATCACAAATAAAATCATCATTAATTATAAATTATCCACAAAGTCCAATTAATCAAGGAAAATTACATAATTTAATTGTTTATGAGCGTCGAAAAGACAGACCAGAAATATTCTCAGTTTATGATCTTCAAAATTGGTGTTATGAATATAGAGAAGGTAAGGAAATACATTCTACATTTGTTCCTTTCTATAAAGTACAAGATATTAATAATATTTTTATTTTTTTTACAACGAAACAACTGTTCCAACAAATTCGATTTACAACATATTTGCAAGTTGATGCAACTTATAAACTTACATGGAATAATTTACCTCTTCTGGTATTTGGGTCAACGGATGCTAATCGGCATTTTAAACCATTTGGTATGGCATTAATTTCTCAAGATGAAGATGCCGAATGTTACAATCAATTATTTAATTCAATTAATGAATTAGCTTCAAAAGAATTTAACCAATCATGTTTTATCAATCAAGTAATGTCTGATGGTGCACTAGGTATGTTAATTTCTCTAGATGAAAATTGTTCATTAATTATTCCAATTATTTAGCCATCACAAATGCATTACATACAAGTTATCCAGGCAGCCGTCGTTTAATGTGTTGGAGTCATATGATTCGCAGGTGTCGAAAGCATCGTAATTTAGTTACAAAAGAAGATTGGTTAATAATTGATAAAGATATTCATGTATTACAATTAGCTTTTAGCGATGATATATTTGATCGTGGTGTCGAATTATTATTAAAAAAATGGAATTCTATTCCATCTATGAAAAGATTTGTGGATTATTTCACTGATCAATGGGTAAACAAATTACCATACTGGTAAGAATTTACACTCTATTTTATTGTTTTGAGTTTTATTCATTTTCTTGTTTAGGTACGAAGGAGCTGCATATGGTAGACCTTCTACTAATAGCGGACTTGAGTCCTTAAATGCTATTATTAAACAAAAATATACTTTAAGAAATAAACTGCATTTATCTGCATTTTTACCCAAGGTAGAAAATATGTTAAAGGACTGGTCTGAAGCCAGTATTTCATCACCATTTGCTTTTTCAACTGCAATTACACCTGATGATGAATTACACGCTTATAAATGGTCATTAAATGTTAATCAAACAGAAATTTTAAATTGGTTTAATAATTATTACATTGTTCCTTCATCAACTGCAACTATGACAACCTCGATGTGGTTAGATATTTATAAAACAAGCTATTGGATATCATTTGATCATTATGTGGCATGGAAATCATCATATTATTTAGTATCACCACTTATTTCATGCACATGCCCTGTTGGTCTTAAAGAATACAGATGCAAACATTCTGTTGGTTTAGCGATTATATTTAATATGTATCAAATTACAGATATAACTCGTTTTACACCATTAGGAAAAAGAAAGGGTCCAGGACGACCAAAAAAAGTTTGAACAGCATTATTCTTATGATTCTACTTCTATACTCAATATTTTCACTCTTTATTCTCTGTTCTGTTCTTTCTACTTCATTATTTTTGTTTCTCATTTCTTAATTTATCTGTTAATTAGTTTGGTGATCAAATGTATCTTTTTTTGGTGATCATTTCGCAACAAACACATTTTGGTGATCAGTTGTACATTTCTTGGTGATCAAAAATATCCATGCCCATTTAGTTGATTTATAAAGTTGATCAAAATTGCAATTTAATATGATAAGACCAATTTCAGTATTGTGATAAAGCGGACGGCAAGTTAAATTAAGAAAATATTCACTGATTTGTTCTATGAGTTAAAAGTTGAGAATAGTCAGTAAATTGTCTTTAATGAAGACATTTAAATGGAATAAACTTATCTCTGACCAGAGTCGAAGCATATATAGATGTATAAGAAAACAATCTATTAAAATTTAGGTTTCCGAAGAATCATTTTGTTTTTTCTTATTCTATAATAAGAAATGTTGTTCATTTCAAAATATAATGATTTATAAATATTTGTTTGAACCATAAATAGATATCCTTTCTGATATAATATAATATTTTTCAATAAGATCAGAGAATAACATAATTTGAAAATTATTTTATTTGATATATATACACAATTGTATTGAGTAATGTCGAAACGAAAAATGTAGAATGGAAGAATGTAGAACACAAAATGTCGAACAGCTCTAAAGTAATCTAGAATACAATCTTAGTAGAGTTGATGTTGTAAAAATGTTCGAAAGCAAATTGCCTGACGTTACAAGTAATTAAATAAAATAAGCTACAAATGCAAATCGTAATGATAGTATATGCAATAAAAATATGTTCATAAAATATAAAATAAGAGTTTACCGAATAGAAAATAAATAAATAAATTTATCGTCTCTTTCGCCGGAAGAAAAAAGAACAATTAGAAAGATTACAAGTTAAGCTAATAAAGTCTAATAACTCGACTAACTAATAAAAACGAAACGATAAGAGTTACGCCCAAGGATATTTAGTTGTGTAAATATTATGACATACCCAATTTTTAACATTCATTCACACTCTTGAAAAAGTATTATGGCCAATAAAGTATCATTTATTACAAGAGGTAAAGATAGACTAATAATAGTTCATGATCATTAAATTTATTACGTTAGTAAAGCAATGACTAAAATTAAATATTGAAGATCTAAAGATTGTATTTGTAATGTAAATGTTTATAGAAATGTTAAGGATATTTTTATGAAAACAGCTGGCAATCATTCACATTTATAATTGCCTGAAGGAATTGAATTTCCTACATTTAAAATAAAGTATAAACGTGGAGTTATATAAATGAAACAACAGCAATTACTAAAATTTATGATGAAAACTAACTGGACAACAAATGTCAGAAACAGCAGCTGCTATTATTCCATCACTCTATGAAGGAAGTACATGCATACCGTTTTGATTCCGTTTATGTGAGAATTGTCCGAATTATTAACTTAATTTCAGATTCAGGTTTAAATCGAGCACATAGAAAAATGACATCAGTATTTCAAACATTTACCGTTTTGTTGTTGATAAGGGTAAATCGAAAAAAATATTTGACTGTTACATATGTTTTGTTAACTTTTATTTGTATAAAATGATTAAAAACATAGTTTTGCTAGTTTTTCATTTCTTTGACGACCGTAGCACTACTAAGATCTTATTCTTGTCGCCTTCGAATATTTCTACATTACTCAGGCATACCATATATATTACTTACCGCGTGATGCTGTTGATATCAGCAACTTAATGATATGCTTGAGTAAATAATCTTCTATACAATATATAAATTACAAACTGCATAAATTGAAGTGTCTTGATCATCTTTAATATTGGATCTGTTAGAGTAATGTATCAAAAAATTTTGGTCACTAATGTAATATATAAAGTTTCTAAAGTGATCATTTTTCTGTAGTTGTTCTGGTTTGGTTCTATTCTGCATCTTTATAGCTTATATTTTGATTCTACTGCTCGGCTTTTTTTATTATACTTGTAAATATAACATTTAAAATGCTTATATGAAAGGAAAAGGAATGAAGATAATTATGTCCCTTCCCTATTCAAAAAATCAATTTTCGTCAGAAATTTAAAATTTGAGACAAATACATGGTAAGATAGCCAGTGTTTAGATCTTTTGAAATTGATATGATTTATAATTTAATTTCTCATGTTGATCCAAATCTTTTATGATTTCATTGAAAATTATACATTTTTCATATGAAACGGAATTTTTTTTTCGGTTTTTCTCAGTTCATGCATTTTTTTTTACCGATGGATCCAAAATTCTTTGACTATGTTCATTCTATAAATTTATTTTTTTTTCATTTGAAAGTGCCTTTTAAAATGTAGAGTATGACGGGGTCTATTTTCTTAATTTAGTGCTTTTTTAACTTTATATATAGACACTAATATAAATAGATTCACACTTTTTCGAGGATTTTTGAGGCCTTCAACTTATGAATCTCTCTTTCACATAAAGAGTGAAACCTCTAAAAAAAGGGGGTCCGTTATACTCCTCATTTTGCCATACTCTTTCAAATAAAAAAAAACTAAATATATAAGATGAACCTGGACAAAAAAATCTTGAATTTCGAAACGAGCTATTTTTGACCTCTGTTCGGTAAATATCTCGCTTAAGAGTCAGATTATAGAGTTGAAAGTTTTATCATAGGTTTTCTACTGCATTTCCAACATATCCTAAATATTTCATGCCATTTGAATATATCTAGTCTTCGATCGGTTTTCGAGGCAAACGGGTCTCAAGATAGAGGATGCTTTTGTTAATGTAAAGTATTGTACAATATGTTATCAATATAATTTTACCGGATGTAGCTCGGTCTTGTAAGCATATTAAATATGTAAATAAGAAGAAAAAGAGTCTCATGATAAAAAGAAATAATAAGCGTAGAAAGGAAAAAAGGAAAAGGAAAAAAATATTGTTTATATAACTCTCTTATATCTTATTTTTCTTTTCTTCTTCTACTGAGAATATTTGAAACAATACTAATATAGTCTCCAATGCCTTCCCATATGTATGAAGAAAACTGCTATTCTTATCGAAGGAATTATTCCCACATGAGAACACCATTAGCCAGTGATATGCTAGTATCGATGTGTAATATAATGTTTTGCTTGAAATAGAATTGATATTTGAGAAGAATAAATCTATACCATGTAGGAAGCCTATTGAGGGTGTAAGGGATCAGTGCGATGTGATAGAAGTTATTTTCTTCTATCCATTACTTCATACGCTCTATTGATAATAAATGTATTAGATATGTCGATCTCGATACACGTTGATTCACTGCTTGTTTTATGTGTACCTTTGTAAGGTTTCTTTTTCTTTTTTTTTCTGTTCTTTGCTATAAAATATGGCGTGTCATTAGTCATGATTTGTTCCTATCTCATGTAGAAAAAGTAATTGCTTGATGAGAGCTTGTTGAATAATAATAGAAAATACAAAATCTTTTTCGCCATTTATTAGACAGAAGGCAAAGTATCAAAATAAGCATATTACCAAGTACAACTTGATTTTAATAATATGTTTTCATTACTACCACAAAAGGTAGGTTTCTTATGACTTCTATAATTTCCTTTGTGAAAAAAACAAGCGATTATAAAGAGAAACAAATCAGAATATTGCTGAAAGATTCAATTAACACAAAAACTTGAGTGAGGAAGAGTTTTATTGTACATCATTTGGAAGTTTCCAAAGCATCCTCAGGTTATATTATTAAGCATCAGTTACTGAAAAAATAAACAATATTTGAAAACTCTGATTATGATATAATGCAGTTATTTTCTTATAGAAAAAAAAAACAAATTCATGGATAATCATCGTTTGCGTGCTATTATATTGAAATTGCAAGATCGTCTTAGTAATGATGATCGAACACGCTTACATTTCTATCTTGGAAATGATGTACCACGACGAATTCGAGATGATCCATCACTTAGTGGAACTCTTAATCTTATGGATTCTCTTTTTGATCAAGATAAAATTAATGAAAAAGATTTCACTTTTTTAATAAATACATTTGATGAAATTCAATGTACTGATGCTGTAAAATTATTAAGAGGTAATTTCTTTTTTCTTTTTCAGTAATTTGTTATTATATTTTGTTAATTTAGAACATTGGAGACAAAATCAATCAAATGGACTAAATCAATCAGTCGAGAGTTTATCGATGATAATGCCACCTATGATAAATCAACTTCTTCAAGATCAAGATGAAGATAAATATCCTGCACAACCTTGTAAGTGGTTAACTATATTTTTGTGTTTTAAAATTGTCAAAAATGTAATTTAGTTCTTGTTAAATCTCAAAATACTTATAATAGTGACAATAAAATGATTAACGGTAATAATACAAATATGAATCACATACCAATGGTTATCTCCAATCAGAAAATACTACATTCAGCATCCAAACTAAAGCAGATATTAAACTCAAGAATGATGCTATGGAAATTTTTAATACTATTTATCGTATTATCGATCATTGCATATGGAATATTAATATTTTTTTCAGTTAAGAATATCATTGGTATTGGTCAATTGAAAAGATTGAATAATCAATCTATGGAAATGATTCAACAGTTGAAACGTCGAATGAAACAACTCGAAGGAAAAGGTAATTATTGTAATGACATCGTATCTAAAAGTAGAGCCGCTTTTAACACGTACTGTCTTGTCAAAGAAAAGGTATTTTAATGTGTTTTTATGAAAAGGTCCAAGAGAGGATTCCGGATCATCTCAGTATACGAGATATCGTTCAAAATATAAATTTTTGACTTTTTATGTACGTCCGAAAGTCCATTATCTAAACCCATTAAATCCAAACTTTTAGTTCATTTGGATGTACTATAGTAAAGATTACTCTGAATTGATCTTTGACCTTCATCATCCTTCTATCAAGAAAATAGGTGGAAATTGTTCCATAAATGTCTATTAGCATTATCCTTCAAAAAGTTAAAGAAGTTTTTCATTCAATCACCTACATAAACTCTGCATACAGGCGACGAGTTGTATAGTTTCTAAAGAAAAGTTTCGAATGCATAAATGAAATCTAGATATATAAACATTTGCTCGTGAAGATCATCGACTAAATTGTCGAAAACATATCAATGTATTAGTTAATTCATATAGTATTTCTCATTTACGATAATATTTAATACAGGATAGAGATGTGACAGTGCAAGTTGATAAGCTGATCTCTCTTTTCATATCCAATAGAGCTAGGGAACAACTGCTATTCTTGCAATGAAATAATATGAGAGATAGAACTAAGTAGAATATTGAAAAGCATACATGCGGTGTTAATATTTCATGATATATGCATTAGAGACATTGCATGAATTAAAAAACAGCTTGAACAGACAATGATCTTCTAATCACTTATACATTTCTTCTGTCAAAAATGATTCTATGCTTCGCAATGGAAAATGAAGATATTATTCCCTATACTGAAAGGAGAGTAATGCGATGAGCAATTTGAACGAGGAGATGTTCATGTGTTAGTTTCTTAGTTAGTTTGTTAATTACATAGAAAGAAAGAAAATACATGACGTGTAATTAGTTATATAACAAAAGAAGTATAAGTATAGAGTAAATGGAAGTAGCTGTTTAGAGAATTAATCTCAATAGAATTTTCGAGGCCTACTGAGGCTCAAATTTGAGCAGCTTTATAAGAAATTGTGAAATGTTGATTTTACAGCAAATTGGTCTAGAATGATGAGGTTTATAAGTCAGACCCGTTTTGAAATCGTTTTAAAATTTTTATACGTAGTTTTACCTGCTATATGTGAGTGAAAGATTAAATTTAAGCTTGAAATGGCTATTTTTCAGGTGAACATTATCATAATTACAATTAATACAAGTAATGATTGCTATTATAATTTGCTTGATACTTGACTTAATCCTACTTAATCATCAAGTATTACTTCTTGCTAAATTCTGACTTAACAACTATCGAATCGATTAAATATCTTAATATTCATTTCATTCTTTGAATCACAAATGGATAAGAAAAAAGATAAACTAATGATGCTAAAGCACTAATATGAAATGTGGTTGATATTTGAATACTTTAGTTGGACATGTAGAAGAGAAAAAAATAGCTGTTCAAACAAGGCGAGCAACGCCATTAATTTTTATTCACCATAACTTTACGAGCGAGTACGTAATTAAATGATACAGATGTATAATATAGCTTGAGCACTATTAACGAGCCTTAACTCTACATATATTCCCTGAATAGTCTATAATTTTAATAGAATATATATTATCAGGTGACTTTTACCTATTCTTTAATGTGAATATTTATTTTACACATTTGTACGTAGTCTTGATCAAGTTTTCAGCAAATATTAAAAGTCAATAGTCTATTTACCTATCTATCTTTCTATCCGTCTTTTAGGGATGTCTCGTAAAGGAAATTTTTGAGTGTTCAGAAGATCCATATCACATATTTTTAAAAATGGGAGATACAATAGTGACTTTTTTGGATTTGATGACCTTTTTCTTTAATAAAACTACAATTTTTACTGGGAAAATCTGAAAATTTTCTGAAAGTGTGAGTTGTGCACCCCTTTCGCGCACCCCATGAGCAACACATCCTTCAGCCATTAGTAGTAGTCTCGGTGATAATATTAGTGAAAATTTATCATAATTCGTGCATTTATGTATGCATATAATAGTATGATTTTTCCTTTCTATTCGATATAACTAATGAAATTCTTCTTGCAACATTCATAATTTTGTTAGTTCACCTTCTTTCTCTCTTAATATCAAGTTTTGGACAAAACATAAAGTACGGAAAATAAATACTAACAACGTGTTAGTATCACCACAAATGCTGCATTGATCTATAAGATAACTTTTAATATTTTCAAATCGGACATACAAACCTTAAAGTGAAAAAGCAGGATTTTTATATTTTACTAATACTGATTTCGATTTATTGATTGATTAAACGATTTTTTTCTATCAAATTTGAATCGGAAAGATCAGCGCTTTTTATCTCGAAACCAGTTACAACATTAATTTTAGTCTGTATCAACGACTAACATTTCCCAGATTTATCCTGTATTCTAATTAAAATCAACGACATCCATGATTTATCCGCGTTTTTCAATCAAATGGACGATAGTATGAGTAAAGAAGCGAAAAGAAACTAACGGTAGTAGTAGAAGATACCTCAAATAGTAGATGAGAATGAAATAAAAATTTTTGATATATTAATTTCAATTAAGCGATGCATATGAAAAGAAAAATCATCAATAGAACAAAAAATATCCGTCATTTAAGTATCTATATTTTACTTTTTATATAATTATTTCTATACATGATATCTGTTAATATTAGGTTTTATATATGGGCAAAACAATGTATTTTTTTCGTTTTTTTTGTGCAACTTAAAGCAAAGTTGCAAGAATACAATAGAATATCATAGTCTATAGTCTCTACTTCATGAAATCGAACATATTTCAATGTTTGAAAAACAATTTTTTTACATAAATTAGAAACATAAAATATTTGTTTCTGCATGAATCAAGAGTCTCTCAAAATGCTGTATTTAACCCTTCGCAAATGAGAAAAATAGTTTATTCTTTTGAAGAAGAATTTAATTTTATAATTACCAATGTTCCTAGTCACCTCACTAACGATTTTTTTACGATAATTACAAACAATTACATGACCTTAAACTTTCCAAACACATCATAGTCGTATTTTTTTTT